>OMOT01027527.1:0-15344 GCA_900312575.1 Acanthochaenus luetkenii | reverse complement strand
GTACTTAATTACGTATACGTAATTGTCATGTTCATAGGGATTTTTTATTGAAACAAAAACAAAGTGTCCACAAATTAGCTTCACTTTCTGCCATTCAGCTTCTCATTGTCTGCAATGCCTGTGAGGGCTTTGAGAGGGGAAAGGGAAAGCAATGGGCTGTGTTTGTGTGCGTATTTCTATTTGTGTGTGTGTGTGGTGTGTGTAGGGGAATGCATGTTGGCAGTGTGGTAAAGAAAAGCCTGCTGGATTGTTGGAGCACAGTGGAAGGACGCCTGCCAGTTTCTATGCCACCGGGACTCTGACCTGTGCTTGTGTGTGTGTGTGTGTGTGTAGGGATGTGCACCTGTATACGATATGTGTGCCAGCGTGTGTGTGCATTTGCGTGTGTGTGTGTGGGCATGTGTGGGAGGCGAGCAGATGAAGACGGTGCTTGCCTCATATCCGATATGATCTGCGGCCTCACCTCTGTCATTATATTTAGCATACGATCCAGCTCCATGTTTCATAATGCATTCCAATCTACTGTGCTGTGGTGTGAATCTTACATCTCAATTAGCCTCTCTTCTGGACATGGAATGCATTATTTGTGGCAAGAAATGGAAGAGCAGAGCAGCTCATCCTAATTTACTCACTCTCTCTCACACACACACATACACACACACAGTAACAATATATTTTCTGTATCCTCTTCCTCACACAGAAGCGCACATATACTTGTGAGGGTCTTTTACTGACTGGGCATTATCCAGGTGGAAAGAGTACCATGCTTTTTTTCCAGCAACATCCTGCTTCAAGTTCACACGGTACAACCACAGTCTTCTACTTTCGGCCACTGAACTGCCTTGCTCAAGGGCACCTCATTAGTGGTTGTTGATGGAGGGACGGTCCTGACTTATTCACTTTCCCAGATTAAAATGTTGCTCTACACCAGGGATGGGCAACCATGTGCCAAACACTACACCAGGTGATTTCACTGATTGACACACGTTCAACCAGAGAGGAGGAGCTAATCAGTGACATCCCCTGGTGTGGTGTTTGGTTTGGGGTGAAACAGTTCCCCATCCCTGCTCTACACAATCATCTGACAATCACACATGCCTTCTGGACTATTACACTATCACTGCACTATTACAGTTCCAGAGTGTTCCTCTCGACCCTGCAGTATGCCAGCCTCTAACTTAGCCAGCCTCTAAAACCACTAAACACACCAGAAAACGACTTTTCAACTATTGTGATGGTTTTGCCAAACAAAAAGAAAGATAAAAGTAAAATCTCTCTCACACAATGGATATCTCTTGTGTTTGACAATCCACACAGAAAATTCTACTATGACTATCCAGAACAATGTAACAACTTTTCTGGAAAAACTGGAGCCCATTTAGAACAGATTTAAATCTGGGAAGGACTGATGATCATTCACCATACTTTAAACCTGTATAGGGAAGTAAAAACATAGATATACATACACACACATGCATACACGCCCACACAGAAACACGTGTGTGCACACACACACACACACATACTGCACACACGCCTGTGGCGTGTTGGTCCTGTTTGTGTTAGGACAGGCTGGGGAGGTTTGGTTTTGCTGCCTCATTTTAAAGGTCAGTGGTTTGACACCCCGCATTACCTCTGACTGGCCCCTCGGGGATCCACACTGACCTCTGACCCCTGGCAGACCAGGCCCCACACAGACAGATCACGCCAAACAGTCAGCAGCTGAGGGGAAACTAGAAGATTGTTAGCACTTTACACGACTGTATGTAGAACGTTTTGTTTTGGAATGCTCGCTCTGTAATCAACCTGACCCCTGGAAAGACACGGCCAGTCCACGCCAGATACTTTATCATTATTCCAGCCATAGCACTCTAGTTAATTAGCTTCATATACTATTTAGTGTTAGCTTCTGATTGTCTAGTCTCCCCAAAGAACTGTAGTAATCCTATAATAAATTTGAGACTGAAATCGTACTTGAATCGTTCTTGAATATATTTTTTCTCCTATGGTATTACTATAAGTCCCTATAGGAATATTGTAGAAATACTACAGTGATACCATAGGAGATAAAAACAAAAATACCAGAAAGTGTAATAAGTGACTACTGAGTTCCACAGATGCACCATAAGAACCTATAGGAATATTGAGGCAGGGTGAGGCAGGTTTCACTGCAGGTTTTACAAACTGTTGAGTAAACTCCTTCCACACAGGAATTATTTATCTGGTCAGACATCTGATATAAAAATAAGAATAATAAAAACATATTGACTAGCTGTGGTGAGGAAGGAACCTCCATCATATCAGAGGTAAATCACACGGACTGGATGATAGCCAATATATTTTTTATGATAAAAGGCCAATATCACCAAACTGATATATCGGTGTAATCCTGCAGCAGATTAGCGCATTAGACTCCATGCCCTCCTTAACCCTGTTTTGCCCAGGTATTTCCTCCTGACTGTCTATGTTGAGGTCATTAGTTCATGGGTCAGCAGCAGGTTAAGTCTTCCTCAGCCTGTCCGATAGCATTACGCTCACCAATCAGTTCAGCTTCACTGCCAAGTTCACCACTGCTGTCAGCTCCCAGGCAGCAGTCAGTGCTGCATTAGTAGGCTTATGTGGTAACGCTCCAGGCCCACCCTAGTACTAGTCATGGTAAAGCTGGCATTTCAAGGTGACAAGACAGGAGTCACCAGTCTTTAATTACTTCAAGAGTAAAATACATCATTTTACAGCAATATGAAATAAACTGATAATTTATTGATTTGGAATTATATGGGAATTCATGTTGGAATTAATTACATTACGGCATTTAGCAGACGCTTTTATCCAAAGTGACTTACATATCATCATATACATAGTGTTTTACCCCCAGGAGAAAGCCCCAATGGTCCTTTGAAAATGCTTTCCATTAAAGATGCATCATGCATTGGGGCAGAAAGGTGGCTCAGTGGTTAGCACTGATGCCTCACAGCAAGACGGTCCTGGGTTCAAATCTCCGCCCGGTCCTTTCTGTGTGGAGTTTGCATGTTCTCCCCGTGTTCACGTGGGTTTCCTCCCACAGTCCAAAGACATGCAGGTCAGGTGAACTGAAGACTCCAAATTGCCCATATATGTGTTTGTGTGCAGTATGGTGTATATGATGTAGTATATTATGTGTTTGTGTGCAGTATGGTGTATATGATGTAGTATATTATGTGTATGTTGTAGTATATGATGTAATATGTATATGACATAGTATATGTAGTATGTACAGTATATGATACGTAGAGTATACGTAGTACGTATATATGAGCCCTTTGAGACATGCTTGTATAAAAGGGCTATATAAATAAACATGATTGATTGATTGATTGTTAAGACAAACACACTGCATTGATAGTGTGAAGCTACACATTGACAAAATAAGTGTATACAGACACTGTATGCTGTCAACAGAGACATAGCGAACACCTGACAAAGCAAGACCTTGAAACATGTCATTTTCAACAGTTACTGTCCAATGCTTGTGTTTCCATGGACGTCTCTATTGAAAAGGCTTCTGGATGCACAAGATCCTGGAAAAGAACACTTACCGTTTTTTCCAATTGCTATCACCCATTTTGTAGTCACATTTCCAAAACATTTCACACAAGCAGAACATTGGATTTTCATTGCCAAATTTACAAATGCTTTCACACTGTATGTCAAAACAGATAACCTCATGTTCTAAACCTAATTTATAAACTAAAGTTGAAGTGAACAGCAGTTCAGATTGTAGATTGAAACGCAAATATATGTCCTGTATTTATTAAACAAATTCATTGTGATTGAGAAACAGCTGATTGAAGTTCTGAAAATAGATCAATCACAGCTGATTCCTGTCTAGGAAACACACTCAGGTGTTGAGGTTCTTTCAATCGCATGACCATAGAGTATAAATAGGGGATCTCTTTGGGCTTATCTTGTGTGGACAAAGAACAATATGGATCAACAGAAAGGGAGAAAGAAGAATGGCTGGACGAGGGAGAGGAAGACGACTAGCAGGACAAGGGAGAGAGAGAGGTGGCAGAGCTACGGTAACTGATGAGGTAAGAGCTACCATCATAGACAATGTCTTTAACCATGGGCTATCATTCAGAGAGCCTGGTGAACGAGTACAGACACATCTCAGCTGGGACACAATGGCATCCCTTGTCCAGATTTTTTGAGAAACCAACAAGTAGGATATTGAATAAGGGCTTGTCCTACTACACAGTGTAAATACTTTTACCATGTATTACAGTAACTGTATGCCTCCAGTCCCAAATATGTAACTGTATTTTGAGCTTGCCATTGTCAACATGGTGATTACTGACAGTGAGATAAAACTGAAAGAAATGCAGGCCGGAGTTATAGAGGACAACCTTGTCTTTGGGAATATTTAAGGAATCAGCATAACATCCATTTATCTGACTCTGTTAGGCATAATGAAACAGGTGAGCGCATCAAAGTACTCCAATATGTCCAGGTAAGGTTATCCAATACATTACTGATTACTGTACTATACGTAGTGTGTTTTGCAGTAAAATACTCCTGGGGTACAGTAGGACATACAGTAGGTGTATGGCAAAGCATTTACACACACTGTTTGATTACTTTCAGAGAGTCATGGAGTTGGAGGCCAACATGAAATGATCTACATTGACATGGCTGGCTTCAACTTAGCGAAAAGGCGTAGGTGGGGAAGAAACATACAGTAATTGGCAAAAGGGCCAAAGTCGCCAGAGAGGAGCCAATATCACCATGTGTGCTGCGATCTTCAACAATGGTGCGCTCCTGCACAAATGTGAGATTGACCCCTACAACACCAACCTCCTTCTCCTGTTTTTAGAAGACCACCACGAAAGACTGGTGCAGGGTGCAGGAGGCAGAAAGGGGACAGGTGGGGGACCACTTGCCAATATATGTGATCACGTGGGACAATGTGGCATTCCACCATTCCTGTGTAGTCAAAGCCTGGTTTGACGCCCAACCAAGGATGATGTCCCATTTCCTTGCCCCTTACTCTCCTTTCCTCAACCCAATTGTTGAGTTTTTTTTTTTTTGCCTGGAGATGGAAGGTTTACGATCATTGTCCACACCACCAAATGCCCCATTTGGATCCAATGGATGCTGCATGCTAAGACATCACAGCTGAACACTGCCAAGGGTGGAATGCCAAAAGAGTCTTCCCAAGGTGCCTTGTCAGAGCAGATATAAGGCATGATGTGGATGAGAACATGTGGCCAAATGCAGAAGACTGAGACGATTAGAAGAGGACTTTATATGCTTCTTCTTTTTTTATTCTGTGCCTGTTTGTATATTTTGTATTTTCACAATGGTGACCATCAGCTATATTGCATATTTTTGTTATCTTTGTCTTAAATATCTTCTTTCGAACTTCGTAAAAGCATATTTAAGAAACAACCCCATTAACCATGGGCTTAGTTCATGATTGTTCTCAGCTGCGCTCCTCCAATGAGGAATGCCACTGATTCTTAAATTGAACGCGCGTCCTCGTACACCTGAATTTACATACAGAAACGCCCCGCCAGCTCCTTATGAGGACCGGGTGCAAAACAGAAGGTTTTATTTTTCACATGTAGCGTCATACCAGTAAGATGAGCAGTGGAATGTTTCTCCACTGGCTCTTACAATGTGCACACTAAGCAATCCCAGTTAAGAAACTGTTCAGGAATTGTCCTGGAAACTTCGTAAGTGGAGTTAAAAATAAATGTCTTCTTATCTTTTGCGTAAATGCATTCCAGAATGAGGTCCAATGTCACATATTCTGTATCTGCTCGTTCCAACGCTTCATTGAAGCTAAAGCTGCTTATATTGAGTGAAATATTCAAAGACTGCACCATTACAGCAAATAGAAAAAAACTGAGATGTCTTGTACATCATTTTATTCACATTTCCCTGTAATTCAGCATGGCATATGTTGTATCTTTGGAAAGCTTGGGATCTTGACTAGAATTGAAAATAATGTTCTGTGGGTTTGATCAAAGCTTGTCCACTTAACCTGCGTTTGTAATGATGGACCTACCAGCGGGAAAGGCAGGGTGGAAGAGGTTAAACTGCCAGGCTTAGGGGTTCAGTGCCTACTGAGGCTACCCATACTAAAACTGCATGCACTCATAGTACTGTAATGCGTTTTAGATCAGAGGTTTTCATGTTAAGGACCCACGAATAGACACATATTAGGCACAAGAAAGATTTTTGATCATTTAGTATTGAATTGTATAACTGTCTTCACTGTATGTGGTGAGGGATAAATCTGTGATGACAATAGCCATACATTCTCTAATTGGGATCATTTTGAGTGAATTACAGTGGGATTACTGGGGATCCTCGGGGTCCCACTTTGATAACCACTGCTGGATTCAACACCCGTAGGGCCTCAGCATAAGATGTTGTTTGTGTTCTTAACACAGCGGAAAAAGCAATCAGTCACCAATGAAGGCCGTGGAATGATTATTTTTCAACTATTACTGTTCAGATACATTTTCTTTAACTTGAGCAGGTAAATGGGTCATTGTAAAAACACTGTATTTGTTCCCCTTGTGAAAACGGAAATAGTTTTTACAGCTTCACACTACTTACTATAGTTCTGACTCGTAGGATTACAATATACAGAGGTGTTTGTGCTCGCGGCAGAATGGAGGCACAGGGTTTCCACTTGACCTGGGAGAATAAGGAGTCTGTTGAACTTTAATGGTTCAGGGTCACCCTCCTATGAACTAGCTTTTAAACAGGAATTGTTGGTTCTTGTAATAGATGGAGTAAATAATAGTGATCCTTGAACGGCAGCCGCACACATACAGTATGCCCATGCACACAAACACACGCACACACACACACACTAAAAGGGAAATGGAATATACAAAAACATACATATGCCAGGAAATATATCCATTCAGGTTCTTTACTGATACAACCTGTTATAGTTTTTCAACGTGTTTCTAATTTTCTTAATATGGATAAAGTTAACATGTAGCCCTGTGTGTGTCTATTCACATTTTGTCTGGTCCTTCTACAAGGGGCTAGTTTAGGATTAGGTTTTAAGATTATAATTAGGTTTTGGTTAATGTAAAGGTTAAAGGGGAATGCCACCCATTTTAAGAATTCACAGGTGTTATTTCTGTGCCCCAGGACAGTTCAGTCAATGTTTGTGAACTTGCACCACTCCTTCGTGAAGCTAGAAATTCGAGAGAGAACCTTTGAACTTGTGATTTCACTGGGATGTAAAATCAGGGGCTGCTCCATAGAAAATGAATGGGGCACTGACTTTGTGGAGCCATAAGATGCTAAATTGGAGTCACACCAAAATTAAGTTAATATTCTAGCATTGCTAACAGGTATGCACCAGAATTCAAACCTCATTTGGGTCAACAAAGTCAGTGCCCCATTCACTGTCAATGAAGCAGTGCCAGATTTTACATCCTAGTGACACAAGTTCAAGGGTTATTTCTCCAGTTTCTAGCTTTAGGAAAAAGTGATGCATGTTCACAAATATTTAGGGCGGTTTCACACTACGGACCGGGGGGCCGTTTCCGAGCATGATTCCCCCCGAAGTCTGGATAGTTTGATTAGTGTGAACACTGGGTTCAGGCGTCCCGGGGCATGGAACCATTCAAGTGTGAACACAACTGTACCGTATGCGTGCAGCACATGCCGATTTCACCGCATACATACCTAAAATACATACCATAAAGCAGGAAGACAGGCGAGAGGGTCTTCCTGCTTTATCGGAGTGTTGCTCTCATCTCTCTCTCTCTCTGCTCGGGAACGGAACAACATTGGTAATGTGAAAGCTGGCCATCGTTCTCGGGGACGGAACGGAGGCAACCGTTCCTAATGTGGAAGCCTCCTAATGTGGAAGCCTCCTTACTGAACTGTCGTTAGGGCTTGGGTTTAGGGTTCAGGTTAGAATTAGGTTACGTAATTTACATAATATTTCCACACATTTTAACTAGGTAAGGATTAAGGATAGGCATGTAGTGGTGAGGGTTAGTGTTTGGGAATGCATACTATGGAAGATGTTCACAAGTATAGTAATGGATACACAGCATGAGTGTCTTATCGACATCAGAGCATATTAGAGCCAATAAATGCTCTGCCACTGGTGAAAGTAAAATGCACCAGTTGCATGTCTATCTCACAGATTTAGGGTACAAATATTGCAACAGCCCCTAATTTAATTATCAAATAACTATTAAATACATTGATCCAAAATCAATTTTTTTAATCCTGCTGGAACCAACATACAGTATTGTGGTTAATGTAAATGCAAGTTTAATGTGGACCTGTGCAGGAATTAATAGCACCACTGTTTTCATCTTGTATAAATACATCACATTCAGGTCATTTCATTCACAGAATAGGTTGGAAAAGACAGTGGAATAAACAGATCTGCTGCAAAAAATCCAAGGTTGCCCAACCAGTCTGAACAAGATAACGTCAACAAACAGAAGTAAAACAAGACCTTGGGAAGTTTAACTATTATTCATTGTTTTGCTAAAATATGAACGTTGGTCCTAAATGTGTTATAATACCAATGTAGAGAAGAAAACATATTTGTTGATGTTTGTTAAGAAATGTCCAGGTACATTTATGTACCATAGTCAATGGTACTTCAGTATTCACAGCTTTAAAAACTCTTGTGTAGGCGACTAGCCAGCACTTTGTGCAACCTAGTGGTGTTAGCAGTTGACTTGCAGACGTGTGTGTGAGTGTCCGTCCGTCGTGCATGGGCAGTGTAATCGATCAATTTGATGGGACTGTAGTGTCTGTGGTCTACAGGGATCTTTGAATGAGTTACCATGGTTACATGCATTTTTTGGAACACACTCAAAGATATCCCTATGCAAAAAGGTGCGTGTGCTTAACTTTTGAGCACAGACACAGACACACATATCACCTTTATGTTCCATGATAAACATAGTCCTTTAGCCACACATAAAAACATACCAACATACCAAGCGCACACACACGCACAATACACCATCCTTGCACACTGAAAAAACTTACTCTCACAAAGACGTACAAACACACACACTGAAATAACTTGCTCTCAGAAAGACACACACACACACTGCTCTGACCCCAGAGAGCAGGCCAGCTGTGTGTGTGCTGGAGCAATAACCTTGGCGTTAATTATAAATCAATGGGCCAACTGTAAACGCACACAGAGTGCATCTCTGGCACACATGACTTCTCCCATGCAAGTCAACATCCATAGGGTATATAAGCCGTTTAAAGTGCCGGGGCCTCTGCAATATTCATGGATGATTATAACAGATGGCAGACACACACACTGCAACACACTGCACTGATACAGGACAATAATACACACAGACTCAGACTGGGAGGAAGAGGAGGAAACTTAGGGAGGGAGAGTTAGGGGTGGGTATCGAAAAATGATACCCACTGCTTCTCTGACTGTTGGTAGCAGTATTGATTTTAATGCATCACAAGTTGAAACACTGCAAAATTATCCAGGTTAGCAAGTCATTTAAAGGACAAATCCTCTTACACTCTTATATATCAGTGGAAGAATTAGGACGCGCATTCCCAAAAAGAAGCTCATAATTGTGGTGCTAAACCAAAAAACATATACTACAAAAACGACATCAAAAGATGCATGGTAGCACTCACCAACTTGAAGAAGGACAGGGACAGTGACTCAATTTCATCAAAGAAATTTGAACGTTAATTCATCCCATGTATAAACATGATTATTACCTGTTTTGTTACACATAGATGCGTGTTGGATAATACTGGCTAGAGTACCAATCAAGCCGCAACCATCGCATTTTGCAACGACTTCCTCCGCCATTTTTACATTGGAATGTTCAGACGCTCGCCCAGGCGCTCTGAATTTCAAAACGGCACTCTCAGAGCGTATTTACAAACGTACCCAACATGTCTTGTGACTGCATTGCATTCTTGTCTATTGAGGCTACAGTCAGTGGATAAATTGGTATCTCTTCCTCTTGTACAATCTCCCGGTGTGATTGTTGAACATCGGTGCAAAATGGTTGTTTTCAATAATAAAGTCATACATTTGATAAGATGAAACTTAAGTGATGCCCATGCAACAGCATGGTATGTACATACACACATGCACACATATCAACATAAACATGCACTTCTTACACAAATGAATGAAGCATCATGCGCAAGTCATGTGAGTACATACACACACATAAGTATACACACACACACACACACTGTCTCAGACTCGTTCTCCTGGCAGATTGAGAGCTAGCACCATGAGGAGGTATCACCATGGAGATTCCCTTCCTTCAAGTCACCAAGGAGACACACACACTGTTCAACTACCACACACCCGAACACACACGTCCAAACATTCATCTGACAAAGATATGTACATAACAGCTAATGTTGCGTAATTCAATACATTGTTAACATGAAGTGTATTTCTTCCATTAGTTTAAATATCTTAACAAGAGGACACTTTATGGGAAACAGTGTTTAACCATCAAAATTGAAGCAAGGTATTGTATGTTGTACATGTGTGTGTTTTAAGTTAAGTTAAGTGTGTGTAAGACTGTGTTTCAGACCACACATCCGCTCTCAACTTGACGTTGTAAATAATTGCTTGGGGGGGCAGACTATGACAGGCCTCAGGAAGCAACACACACACACACACACACAGGTCAACAGGACAGAGGCCTTGGCCTAGGAAACCACTGGCAAAACAACAACTCATTTCCACCACCTCTACACCTGACCACATTTCCTACAGATACACACACACACACAATTGCTAGTGACTCACACACATATGCACACATAAACATGCACACACTCAGTAAAGGAAGTGAGAGCGACCGCAGTGTCAACAGTCGCCCTGCAGGCAACTGAAGCAGGAGAGAGAGAGAGAGGGAGGGAGGAGAGATAAGGAGAGGGAAATACACCCCAGAGAGAAAGAGAGAGCTGGAAGATGTAGAGACTATCAAAGATAGAAAAAGAGAGAGAGTGAGAGGGAGAAGGAAGATAGAGTGATAGAGAATATTTATCTCCCCCATTATTCAAAGTTATGTAATATACTGTAATGCTGGTAGGAGTCATTGTCAACAAATGCAGACACACACACATACTCATATACACATATAAGAAAATGCAAATGCCAAATTGTGCATGAAAGCAAGACAACAAATCTGGTGGCAAAAGAAAGAGAGAGAGAGAGCTGTAGAGTAATAGAAGTAATAGAGCTGGAGAGATGGTGTGGAGAGGAGAAAAAAGAGAGAGAGCAAGAAAATAAGAAAAAGAGAATGAGCAAGAAGGGAAGACAAAAGGGGATCAATAAAGAGAGTGATGGAATAGAGTTAAACACTGAAGACAAAGAGGGGGGAAGAGCAAGGAGAGGGGAGAAAAGTGAGGATGCAAAAAAGAGAGACAGTAAGACAATAGAGAGAATGTGGAGAAAAATAAAAAATAATAAAACTGAGACAGAGTGGGAATTGTCAGAGAGAAATAGAAAGAATGTAGAGGAGAGAAAGGAGAGAAAGAGAAGTGGAAAAGACAACAACATAACATGAGAAGAGCAAGGAGAGAAACAGAGGAAAAAAGAGAGAACAGAGTTGGAGATGAATTGAAAGTGTGCAGAGGAGAGAGAAGAGAGAAAGCAATAAGATAAAGAGAGAGGAAAAGAGACAACAAGTACAGGAGGGAAATAGAGAAAGGGAGTAGAGTGATGGATTTTAGTTGGAGAGAAAGAAAGAAAATGGGGAGAGAGAAAGAGCAAGGAGAAGAGAGGAAGAGGACAGAGAGCGATGCTGGCAGCTCCCTCTCTCCTGAAGCATCTTAAAGGCCTCAGACTCTCATGTATATTAATGCCGCTGCGATATGACAATGGTGACAAAAGTTGTCTGGCTGCAGCCAGGTTGAAGCTTATCCAGAGTGACTTATAATGAACAACAGTAGAATGAGCTTAAATTCCTAGATCACCCAAAAATTACAAGCGAGCAAAATGAAGGAGGTAAAAGGTCAGGGTTTTAGTGGCCATGTGATATTCCTGTGACCATAGAAGGATCATGTAAGAGTGAAGTGTAAGGAAAATAAATAGAATAAGAGCAAAAAATGATTTTCTACACACCTCTAAGATATATGATACATAACAAAGAAAGAGAGGGAGACGGACAAACAAACAGGTGGAGACACAACCAAATAGACAGAATCCAAGACATTAATAGTCCAACAGATAGACAGCAAGGCAACAGTAAACATGTTGTCCCCCCACAAATGATGCAGTATCCCTCTGTGCCAATCAGTAACAAATAGGCCTATGTCAACTTGTTCTGACCTGTAAATGTAATTGTAAAAAGTGCAGTGATGAGACACATATTTTCCCCAAACTTCATCAAAATCAGATCAGTGGTGTCTGAGATGTCATGCAGCACATGGACGAATGAATGAATTAACAATGTAGTACCTCTACTTGGGCTAATGGTGGGATTTAAAATATGCTGGAGTGCAGTGGTGAGATGCATCATTCCTTCACGTTTCAACAAAATCCAATACAAGTGATGAGCGAACAGACGAACGAACAGACAAACAGAGACCACTCAATAGTCCCAACCTCCGATTTCATGTGGGACAAAATACCTCACAGACGGACAGAAAACAAGGCAGTAGGGCTAGACTGATATACAGTATCTGGCCAATGTTGTTATCAGCTAGTCAATGTCTTCCACCTGTTATATGATTTAGATTCCTCCCTGGCCACAGCAACGGACTGGGGGGATCGTGGCGAGATTTAACAGCGGTGGAGGCGGCCAACTGCGTGATCCTGAAAGCAGCCATCCTGACACTGGATGGTTACAGTCTACCTGCCTGAGCTAAACGCTTACACTCGTGGCGACGTGACCCAGCCGACCAGCCCGGGGCCAGGTTGCTAAACCAACGCGCTTCACCAAAAGCTGGTTAACAGAGGGAGACAGACCTCCTCTCTTGGAATGAGTGGTGTTAGACCGGTGCGTCCAAGCCCTGCCATCGGACACAAAAAGGTATGCTGCCCAGATGTCCCCCAATAATGTGAGACTTGATTTGTTAGATAATCACCAGATGGTGCAGGAGATGATGCGCCTGACCCGAGAAGTGGCCGAGCAATGGCCAATTGGGAGAGGAAACCCATCTGGAGTCACCGGGAAAGAGCCTCACCACTGAGGATGACGCAGGAACAGCTGACCGGTCCAGAGATAAGCCGGCCCTTTCTGAACGGCGACGACCAACGCTGCTACACCTGTGGGCAAGGGGGGCACATGGCTCGGGAGTGTCCAGAACGGGATGTCTCTATGTCTACAACTGCCACTGATGACAGCTCCAGCCACCCCTGTCTCTTTGCTACATCCTGCTGGGCCCACGAGGATGGTGACAACAACTGTTTGCTAGTTGGAATTGGAGGAAGAGACACAGATGCACTGCTGGTCTCTAGCAGTAAAGTGAGCCCGGTCCGGCGCACACTTTGCCTGCAAACCAACCCAGGAGACAGCCCATGTAACATGTGTACACGGGGAGCTATAGTGGAGACCCAGACTCCGCTAGGCCAAACCCTGCTGCCAGTGGGATTTGTCAAGAACATGCCAGTTCCAATCCTCATAGGGAGAGCCTGCCCTTTGTTTTCCAGGTATTGAGGCCACGGAGTCTGGTCCAGAAGACGGGAAAGGTCCAGGAAGACAAAGGCAACAGGTGAGATGCCAAGAACCCCGACCTGTGTGTGCCACCGTCACAGAACGAACTGGACCTGTGAATTACCGGGAACCAGACAGATTCCACAGGTTCTGTAACAACTTCAGGAAGCTCAATGAAATCTCCAAAATTGATGCTCATCCCACACCCCGGGTAGATGAGCTCATCAAGAGACTGGATCCGACATGCTTCATCAGAACCCTGAATTTGACGAAAGACAGTGTTTTCGACACCCGACGGGCTCTTCCAGTATGGGGTTCTCCCATTTGGTGGTGCCCCCGCCACTTTACAGAGGATGATGGACTGTATCCTTCAACCCCATCTGGCTTACGCAGCAGCATACATTGATGACATACACAGCAAAGACTGGTCCTCTCACCTGTCCCATGTACGGGCCATCCTGGAAGTACTGAGGGAGGTGGGACTGGTCTTGAATGCCAAAAAGTGCCATCTTGGCGTGGAAGAGGCCGAATACCTGGGTCACTCTGTTGGGAGGGCGATGGTGAAGCCCCAAAAGAAGATGGTGGAAAGCATCGCCAGCTTGCCGCGCCCTAGTACCAAACGACATGTAAAAACCTTCCTGGGCTTGGTGGGGTACTATAGACAGGTTGTGCCACATTACGTGGCCCTGGCCGAGCCTCTCCATGCTCTCACATAGAGCCGACAGCCCAACCATCTGGAGCGGACCAGGCATTCCAGAACCTGTGACAGGCTCTCTACGCCAAGCCGTCCTGTCCACCCAGGACTTCCACAGGCCCTTCGTCCTATAGACTGATGCATCAGAAACAGGGTTGGGAGCGGTCTTGTCCCAGGTGATCGATGGAAAGGAACATCCAGTCACCTACATCAGTCAAAAAATGAGAATTACACTGTAGTGGAAAAGGAGTGCTTGGCGATTAAATGGGCCATGTCAAAATTGAAATACTACCTGTTGGGTTGAAAGTTCCCCCTTGTCACGGACCATGCACCTTTAAAATGGATGTCATTGAACAGGGGGAACAATGCCTGTGTCACTCTCTGATTCCTTGAGTTACAGGCCTTCGCTTTACGGATGGAGCATAGAGCGGGAAAACCCCACGGCAACACAGACAAGAGAGATGGGATTTGGGAGAAAAACTGAATCCTTGTAATGTTTCAGGAATTATTTTCATTTTTAAAGATATCAGCAAAAAATGTCAGCTATTGCCAGTTTCAGTTTAAAATCGTTAGCTAACCCTACAAGACACACACACTCTACAACCCCTAATAACAATCAACAGTGAATCAGAGGATGGAAATGCATACTTTAATGAACCAGTCTCTTGATGTGCAGATAATGATTGATTTTGGCAGTGAAAACATTTATACACAGCCGCTGTCTCTCTCTCATGAGAACATCGAACCAAACGTATCATCTCTTCCACAGGCCAAACAAGTTGAGTATGGTCTGTTTTAATATTTCAGCCCATTGTGACAAGTTTACTTTTGATACCATATGCCGTCCCGCGAGACTACAATCTTCTGAAGAGGAAAGTCTGTGAATGGAGTTAAGAGTGTGTTTGTGTGTGTGTGTGTTTGTGTGTGTGTGTGTGTGTGTGTGTGTGTGTGTGTGTGTGTGTGTGTGTGTGTGTGTGTTTCCATGTGTT
>OMOT01027526.1:0-12243 GCA_900312575.1 Acanthochaenus luetkenii | reverse complement strand
TCTCATCCCTGGAGGTCCACTTCTTGTTGGACCGTTTTCAGGCTGTACTGGAAAGATACAACATGGAAGTGATTAATTAAAGTATCTTCTTCTGAATGTTTCTGTGTTAAAAGTCCAACCATATAAAAACCAACCAGTTACAGTTGGATTGTATTTCATTAAGAAATGGCTGTATTGTTATGCTGCCACTGAAAACTTCTACCCTGATAATGATATTTAAATTATTTTAGCTTCAGAACATCCTTCATCTAGTGAGGATCATGTTGGTCCTGCCTGTGTCCTCGGCGCAGTGTGAGATGGATGGAAGAGGGACAGAGATGCGTTTTTAAGGCTACTTTCACTGTTTTTTGTTACTTGTAAGCCGTACTGTTATGAAATGTATGTAAACAATTTTTTTTACATATGGTGCTACCAATTTTTGGCTGGTGCTACTAACTTTTGGCTGGTGCTCCTAACTTTTGAAGTTGGGAGCACCAGTGCTACCAAGTGAAAAAGTTAATTTCGAGCCCTGTGTACTGTATGTACATGTGTCTATTACTGGGGGAAAGGTGTTCATTGGAGTAGTATGGTAACAGGCGAGCTTAAGGCTCTGTTCAAGGCAGACTTTTAGTCTTACAAGGCCTCAGGCCAGCGTTTTCTGCTTCACAGTGCAGCTACTGAGATCTATAATGAATCACGATTGATCATTGTATTGCATAAAGAAAGCAAAACTGTCCCATGTGATTTTATTGGTGAAATGTCATTTGGAAATCATGGAGAGAAAATTAATTAACTCGTGTATTCATTTTAACTAGATGCATTTCAGCTGGATTGAGAAAACAAACATTTACTCGTGAGACAGATCTTACTCCACCCTGATTCCTCTCCCTGCAGTGATGAAACACCTTCTGGGGGGCTACACACTGAAACCAGAAAGATTTCTCTCCACAGGACATCCTTTACTTTGACTCTGATATCTTAGTGATGCTGTTTGCTGGTGGACAGAGAAGATGTCTGTTGTGTGTCTATATTCATGTGTGGCACTGCCACGCTGCAAGGTAGATACTTAATTAGCAGAACATGAGAAAGAATGAGCTTTATGACAATCTGACATGTGGAAACCTGAGACTAGCATTCTTTCCACATTACGGTTTCAGATATATTATTTGATGCTTAATAAACAGCCAATGGATTGCATTTTCATTGGACTTCAAAAACGTTGTTAAATTAGGACTCGTGTAATATTATGTGACGAGACAAGTAATTTAGACCCTAAACCTCCATGTGTTGATGAATCAAATTAAAGGAATCCAAACATGTTCTCTAATGTGTGCCTCAAGAGCTAAAGATTCAGTTTGTGTTAGTCTTATAATTTAAGATGTCATGGTATAACTATTTCCATCCTAAATACTAACTATGCACATTTCACATGTCAGGACTTCTTTGTTGTCTCCATCTGTAAATATACAGTATGTTCTGCACATACAGTATGAATCTGATCATGTGAACAGATTACAATGCACATTTGCACATCATCAGGACCTGTATATTTGTTTCCCCATCTGTACACGTACACTTGCACATCCATTTCAACCTGTAAACCTGTCAGTGAAGATGCTGTCTTTATCTCAATTTATTTATTTGATGTATTATTTTCAACATATTTGGTGTTGCAACCATCTTGCTGTAACCATTTGCTTTGATTGTCTACAATATTCTCTATTTTGTCTCATTCTTATGTCTATCCTATTCCCTGCTGCCGCTTCATTTCCCCACTGGGCTCATTAAAGTTTCATCTAATCTAATGCTCTGATTTTATTCAGTTGTTCAATTTTCCCTGAACACAGTGATATGAAATGCAATATGTGTTTTAAAGCTGCCTTGTGTCAGCATCAGATGTACAATAACCTACTTCCTGGGGAAAAAGGCTTACTCTGACAAAAAGTAGACATGATCTATTGACATAGGGACAATTAAAAATGACAAAAATTGATCTTTCTCTGGTCTGGTATTACTTTTTCTTTGTTATTATGTAAATAGATGACTTTTCTTTTCGTCCATCCGAAGCCTATTTGAGCCTATTTTCAGTTTTTCTGTCAGTGTGCGTGTCTTTATTCATTAAGACTCTAGACACACAAGTACACTTGGGTGTAGGTAAGTATTCAGAGTATAATATGTTGTTTTTTCATAATATATTGCATTTTTTAATATATGCTTGATGTCTTTTGATGAACTGTGATATATTGTATCTATCGTATGATGCGGTGGCCTTAAATCCAAGATTAATTGTTAAATCCAAGAATCGTTTTTATATTAAGAGGCAATAAAATAAACCCTAATACGTTTTGCTTTGATATCTATGGTTTCCAAGCATTTTCCATAAGGTCCCACAAAGGAGAAAACGTTCCTCAAGAATTGTGTTACATGAATTGTACATTGTGCACCCTATAGTTTATGCTATACAATGATTGCAATTTTGCAAACAATGGAACATAATATACCTGTATTGTGAATTGCAATAAACATAAGTAAACCGTCTTGAACGCAAACCATTGCCAATACAACAGCGTCACCTTTTGGCAGACCCTACAGTCACCGACCCATAGAGGGGGATTTTATTTTGAAACGAGAAAACAACGTACGGGAAGTCGGAGGGGAAAATCAGCTGGGATCCGCGGAAATCATCGTTACAGCGATATTCTTTCCCTTCATTGCTCATCTTCTTCCTCCCTTCTCTCTGTATCCTGTTCCGAGACAACAAGACATATTGTCGTTATAACGCCACACCGGCGATGTCGGAGACTTACGGTAAGCAGGGCGGTTTGACAAGACGTCATGCGGTGTCAGGGGCGGAATGGGGCAGGTGAGCCGATACGGCGTCCTCAGCGTAAACAAATGGCTGGCAGGCTAAGCTAGCCATTGTTGAAAGGTACTAGCCTGGCGTAAGTGTCTTACAATGCGGTGCCAACATGACAGGACGTAGGTGATGCAGTATGGCTAGCTCACTGTGGCCGTGCAGACTGGCGTGGCACAGAGCGATGTTAGCGAAATGGACAGGGAGACCTGGGGGTTTGACTGGGGATGATGATGATGATGATGAAGATGAAGAAGCTGACTGTAATGTAGTCAGTGTAGTGGGAATGAGGGTGACTATGATGATGATGATGAAGGCTTGGTTTACTGGTTACTCATCCCAGTGTTGTATCCTAGCCTCGTACTTTTATAGTGGGATGATGATGAGATGATGATGATGATGATGACATGTCATTGGGAAGTTTGTTGAAAAGTGGGTACACTTTATTACAGCCATAGAACGAGTTGAGGTTATATTCCCACAGTTGATAATGATGATGGATTCATCTTTTATTTGTTTGTAATTCAGTTATTGCCGTTGGAGTTATTCATATAACTGTTTGAAACAACTAATTGTTAGAAACAACTAATTGCCTAATGTACATATTCTATTCTGTTGTATTTGATGATGTTATGACACAAAGGTATATAGACGATGCCATAAAGGTATACAGATGTTTGTGCGTTCTGTTCTGTTGTTGGTGTATGTATCAGCATCATGACTTGTCTGCTCCCTCCTCAGATTTCCTGTTTAAGTTCCTGGTGATTGGAAATGCCGGGACAGGAAAATCCTGCCTGCTGCACCAGTTTATAGAGAAGAGATGTAAGTCAGAGAGATTTAGCACACAGTGCATTACATTACATTACATTACGGCATTTAGTAGACTCTTTTATCCAAAGCAACTTCCATACCATCATATATATACTGTATACTACATACTGTATATACTACATCATATACTATATCATACATCATATACTAACTACATCACATACATACTACATACAATTATTATGCATTATTTACTGTTACTTCATAGACAATAGCTCTGACTTCCGTTACAGTTACAGTACTATACTGTAGTGTCGTCTACTCATTCTTAAACAGGAGTTATAGGTCCTAGCAGTTGGTAACGCTCTGCAGTATTTAGTGGTAGCTCTTAGACAACAGACGTTTAAGTCCTAGCGAAGTTGTAATGTACACTACAGTAGTGAAGGGTACTAAGCTTTATTTAGCTTAGTTTGTAGACAAGAGCTGTCTCTAGAGAGATTAGTACACAGTGCATTATGGAGCATTAGCTTATGAAGAAGAGATGTACTGTAAGTCCCAGTGAGATTGTACTATACTACGCTGTATACGTAACTGTATACGTAACTTGTATATGTTAGTTAGTTGACAACAGGTGTTTGTCCTAAAGAGATGTGACGTATCATTTGTTGTCCAGTATTAATTCATGGTCAACAGATCTAAGGCTTAGCGAGATTCACTGCTGTGGAGGCTACTAAGCTTTAATTATTGTTAATTAATAAAGATACAGGCCTATTGAAAGCTGTAATACTTTATCCAGAGAAGATAAATATATGTTTGTGGTTAGGACAGTATATTGTACTGTAACTTGGTTTCTAGGCCCATCATGGGCTGCAGTTTTCGGTTAAGATCAGGACTAGGAATTTGGTATGCTGTATGTTGTTGGGTTAATGTCAGGGCCAGGGGTGATATTTATTTAATGTCAATGGTTGCACGTTGCTTGTTTAACGTCTGACTTAAGGATGATCATATCTTGTTAGGTTAAGGTCAAGGATAACTGACTTTACTTCAATTGAATGATTACATGGCCTTCTGGGGGTTGAGAAAATTCTCCAAACTTTTGGGTTTGCGAAACCTTTTAAAAACCCATCGGATCACATCAAAAATACAAACGAGGCTGTGTTTCTTAGTTCCTGAAAAGTTGACATTTTGGGGATTTAAGATACAGATACAATAATGGCCAACTGATGTTGCGCTCTGTATACTGTAGGCCACCATTATCGCAATTGTTTGATGATAATGGCAAGATCATATGTTCTGTTCTGTTTTCCAGTTAAGGAAGAATCCAACCACACTATCGGAGTGGAGTTTGGCTCTAAGATCCTCAGTGTGTTCAACAAAACGGTCAAGCTACAGATCTGGGACACTGCAGGACAAGAAAGGTTCAGGTAGGAACATATTTGACTGTAGGATACAGCAAACAATATATGAATTCCTACTATTTGATCATCTGTTGTTAGCAGAGATAGCCCAAATGTTCATGACCGGCCAGCAAAAATACCAATTGGCAAATTTGGTTCAAATTAACCAGAAGACGAATACTTACAGTAAGCAGTCTAGGTTTATCTTTCAGATCTTTCAGATCAATTTGTACAATATTTTGTTCTGATAGAATAGAGCACTTTGCATTGTAGTTAGACAGAAACATTTAAATAAACGTGTTTTTCACAAGAAAAAGTGCAAAAAGTAAAGGGCGGTGAATTTACTTAGCAAGATGGCGTCGCTGATGGCCACCACGGTGTGTTGCTCGTACCTGTTTTGTTTTACTTTTGTTTGTAAATGTGGTTACTGGCGATCCAAATGGCATTATTTTTTCAAGAGAAACACTCCTGAATATAAGACACATGGTCTCACCCGATTTGTGTCCCAGTTTTATTTCCTCATCCCCGGACTTTTTGGACTTTTGTATCAGAGGTGCCTTAGTTCTGTCGCAGGCTGTGAACGCGAAGGAGAGGTAGATGTGTGGGAGGTCTAGTTTCGCACACCTCTCCCAGGAATAATCCTTGCAAACCTGCGCTCCCTGTCTGAACAACAAATTGGACGAACTACTACTTCTGATCAAAACGAAAAAAGACTTTGCTCTCTCATCTGCCGTCTGTTTCACCGAGTCCTGGCTGTGTGAGACGATACCGGACAACGCTCTGCAGCTACCTGACGTCCAACTGTACTGAGCAGACCGGAATGCAGAGTTGCCGGGGAAAACAAGAGGTGGCGGTATCTGT
Organism: Acanthochaenus luetkenii; assembly: GCA_900312575.1. NCBI lineage: Eukaryota > Metazoa > Chordata > Actinopteri > Beryciformes > Stephanoberycidae > Acanthochaenus > Acanthochaenus luetkenii. The sequence goes on along the minus strand of OMOT01027526.1, from coordinate 6,381 downwards.
TTCTACATTAGCGAAGGTTGGTGTAACGATATCACAGTGCTGCTAAAATCATGTTCTACCCACCTGGAATCCATTTTCATCACCTGCAAACCCTTCTATTCTCCCCGGGAATTTGCCTCCTTTATTCTGGTTGGAGTATACATTCCTCCCCAAGTTTGTGCACGTGAGGTGCAGCAGCGGTTGGCCAAATACTTGAGGTGGAAAGGGGCCGTCCACCGCACGTGATAGAACCAGACTGCAACGCATCACCCGGTCAGCGGAGAGGATCATTGGCTGCAACCTGCCATCCATTCAGGACCTCCACCACACAAAGGCCAAGAATCGTGCAGCCAAGATCATCGCTTACCCATCACACCCTGGCCACCACATCCTTCAAGCCCCGCCTCCGGGAAGTGGCTTCGGTCAATCATGACACAAAAACACTCATGAACTGTTGAACTGTTACACTCATTAGACATTATACGACCTCACACACTACTCCGGATGAATATACATAAACTTGTTGATAATTCTTCATTTATATTTACATTCTTGCACTACTCCGGATATACATGTTGACATATGTTGAGAGATCTTTGATACTATATTACATTCTTGCATTACTACGGACTCGTATATTAACATACATTGTTGATATTTTTGGTACATTTTATTCCTCTTTCAATATATTTATATTACCGTATTATACTTACATTTTATCTTAGATGTGTCTATGTGAGCAACTATACCAAGGAAAATTCCTTGTATGTGCAAATATACTTGGCCATTAAAACAAATTCTGATTCTGATTCTACTCCTCCTAGCCACCGTACCTGTTGTACGTACGATCCTCAAACACCTTTAACAGTAAGTTACATAGACTGTGTGGAAGCTGTTTCCAAATTTTGTAATGTCTGATGTCAAATTGAAAACGCGTTGAGAATGTATTTAATTAGAGCTGCTCAGTCCTTCACGCTCTCTGTGCAGACCTTAGATTCAGGATGTCTACCACTAGGAGCGGGCGATATGGCAAAAATATATCACAATTTTTCATGTTGGTTTTTAAGACTATTTTGCAAGTTAATGAACAGTGCAATCAAACGAATACCCCAATGTAAGAAAAAAATTGCCCTTCAAGGAAACAAAACCTAAAAGAAAAAGAACAGAGACCATTGAGCTACCGCTCGCCTGTAGCTGTGTGGCTGTGCACGAGGCTCACGTGAGATCCCCTGCTTGTTTGGCTTTCCGCCTGCTCTCTGGTGCTTTCTCTCGAGGTGATTTGAAAAGGTTTGTCGTGTTGCCATCCATGCAAACATGTTCTTTGCAAACTTAGCAAATAACATTGTTTTGCGCTGTGTGGGTTTTAATATTTGCCTTTTCCCGTGGATGCGTGAAGCTTTAACCCTTTTAACCCTTCGCGCAACGAGGCCTGAGGCCACTTAACAGGTTTACACCATTTCCGCCACACGTGTCTCTGCAATGTTTGTTTACAAATGAGTATAAAGCAGCCAAAGCCACGGAGAATATAGACTGGGAATCTTGCCTAAATTAATAGGGAGAAATCTTGGAGCGTTTCAAGTAACTGTAATATATGGTAAACATTTACATGCAATGTAACTGAGAGAGTTACGGTAATACAGAGACATGTGTAGAGTAGACCGGGATACGGTCAGAGAGTTATCGTGTTGTTCCAGGTGACTTAGTGTTTAAATAAAAGCCATTGTTAGGATAAAAGCCTCCGTCATCATTTTACAGTAACCATCTGCTGAGGCTAACTTAGGAAAGGACGATCCACTAGGGATGGGCGGATTGAAAGTACAGTAGTATACTTTGATACTCACATACTACTCATTTGATATCCATTCCTTTTGAAAAGTATCAATGTCAGTTATATTCAATCCAAAATGCGTCTGCGTCACTCGTGTCATAGTTCCCACTAGGAGGTGGAAAACTCCCCAGGTGTGTTGAATGTAGCCTAACAATCTCCAAGAAGTGAGGAAGCATTTTGAAGGGGCTTTAGTTTCATGGACTTTACAGTTTACAATGTCCAGAGGTTTTACAAGACTGTTTGTAACATTTCTTGCACTATATTCAAAGGCAATTCAGAGCCTTTTTCAATTTCTGATTGTTGGTTTACCGGTACTTTTACCTATTAATCAATATATGGTCGTTTGTCTCTTTTGGTCGTTTCTCTTCTGATACACTGCTGTAGTGTGTTGGGCATGTCAAATAAAAAGTACATTAATGTAACTGCTTTGGGGTCAGTTCTTAATGTAAACATTAATATTTTAATAATGCACCAGATTAGAGGGTTCCTTGTACAATTTACAGCATTATGAAAGAGAATCTCTTTCATATCCAAGCAAAATTGGTATTGCAACTGAAATATCCCTAACTGAATCGATATTCAGGATACCCAGCCCTAAATAAAATGTCATGGATGTCTTTAGTTAAATGTTCACCTTTCCTGTGACGCATGCAGTTTCGTTGTGTGTATTTATCGCGAATGTAAGGCATTCAGGTGAATTTATTTTGAACTGTAATAACATATGTCTGTCGTGTCTAATTATCTGTTTGTCAGGTCTGTGACTAGAAGTTACTACAGAGGAGCAGCGGGAGCCTTGCTGGTCTATGATATCACCAGGTAAATCAGCCAATCGGAGAGCTTGATTTCAAGTTGTTACCTGTCTCATGCCCCTTTCTGAGCTTTTCTCTACTCGGCTCACATTTGGAAAAAACAACAAGCTAAATCTAATCCATCTTTCTCTCTCTCTCTCAGTCGTGAGACTTACAACGCTCTGACCACATGGCTGAGCGATGCCAGGATGTTGGCCAGTCAGAACATAGTCATCATCCTCTGTGGGAACAAGAAGGACCTGGACGCTGACAGAGAGGTCACATTCCTGGAGGCGTCACGCTTCGCACAGGAGAACGGTAGGATGGACGGTTTGTGATTGGGTGGGATTATTTGGGTGCATCTGTGTCTCTCTCTGTCTCTGTCTCGCTCTTTATATATATTACCGTAATACTTCCAATAATGTCCGGGGCCTTTATTTAGCTCTACAAAAGAGAGCTCCAGGCTGTTGGCAGGTCCATAGTTACCTGTGTGCCGCAAAGTGAGTGAATGTACTGGTTTTCTGTATAGATTTGTGCTGCACAATCATATGCCTTTTTAGGCCTATAGAAGCTACTACTACTACTACTACTACTACTACCAATAATAATAATAATAATAATAATAAATATCTGTCTGAAGTAATCACAAAAAACAATTAATTACTTTATAAATAAATGTCATTTGTTTTTGGTGACTTACTTGTAGGCTACCAGAACATACTGGTGTAATGAATTTGAAAGCTTTCGCGAGATCAGCATGTCAGTGTGTTCCACTGCATACAATGTCTCTAGTTGGCAATGTATTTTGTGATATTTTAGTAATTTTAATGCTATTTCAGGCCATGCATATTGTATGAATTTAGTCTGGTTATTTGGTCATGTTTTTTTTTTTACCTGGCTCTTACTGAGGACCGGCCTTTATTTACACAGACACACAACACTCCCCTGCTGTTGTTGGAGAGCCACTATTTGTTTTTACAGAAATGTGTGTGGTTTTATTAAGAAGGGTTTGGGGCCTCACATGTCGCACAGGAAAATAGCATGCAATATGCATGTGTCATATGACAAGGATGATGATGTACTTTGTGTACAGGAATATGTGTGTGATGATAATATTAATGATTGTGCATATGACTGTCTACTGTTGATTTGACATGTCAATTTGCGAGTATATGCAGTATGATAATGATTTTATGATGTTTAAATATGGATTGGATTAATTTGATTTTGTGTGTGTGTGTGTGTGTGTTTCAGAGTTGATGTTCCTGGAGACCAGTGCTCTGACAGGGGAGAATGTTGAGGAGGCCTTCGTCCAGTGTGCCCGGAAAATCCTCAACAAGATAGAGTCAGGTACGAACACTGATCCTCACCCTTAACTGTAGCCCCTAACCCTGACAATCCCTACTTACCCTAACATGCTCAACAACAACAAGACAGACTTAGATATGACTCCCAACCCTGCACTGTCGCACCGCTCCTGGAAAATATTCAACAAGGTACAGTCAGGAACAAACCCTAACTCCAAACTCCCTACACCTTACTGGGGCTTTGTGCCAGCAGGAGAACAGCAGAAAAACTAGCGCGCGAGGGATGTGGTGGAGGGAAAACTCTGTTTACCTACCTCTTTATTTACGGAATAGAGTTGACCCAAACTGATTGTAGTTATATGAACATAGTGTCTTTTAAGGACAAAAAGTATCAATGTTTATTATGATTTTTATATATATATGGGTCGTTGTTTACTTTATTATATTCTCTGTCTGGAGGTCATGGTTTTCCCATCTTTTTATTTCCCATGACATCGCTGGTTGCACTAGCATACGAAGAATGGCAGATTAGGCACTGTATTGTTTTAAGAACTGTATTCTTAACTGTGTTGTTAAAAAGTCTGTTATTTAACTGTCTACTTTTGAGCGGTCTGGGTGACGTTAACATCGACTCTCTCTCTCTCTCGCTCCACCCACCTCCACTCTCTTTCCAGGGGAGTTGGATCCAGAGAGGATGGGGTCAGGTATCCAATATGGCGACGCCGCGTTACGACAGCTCCGTTCTCCTCGCCGTGCTCAGCCACAGGGCACCCAGGAGTGTGGCTGCTAGTGGGCCCCAAACGCACACACAGACGAGGTGAAAGGGCAAGGGGGCGTGTGCATGCGTGCGTGTGAGTGTGTTTGTGCGTGTCAGATTTCCCTGAGGTTTGTCTTGCATTCCAAGTAGTTCTCTTTCACGCCAAAAAGGGGATCGGTCTTCCCCTTCCCAACTCTGTCCCAAAAGAAGCCCATCTTTTTAAGTTTGGCATCACCTACATGGATCAATGAGAAGAATGAGCTTACCCTCATAATTAAACATACTGTGTGGACACTATTGTGTGTGTGTATGCTATGTGGAAAGGCTAGTTTGGTGTACAAGACGGTAAACTTTCAAGGAACTGTTCACCCCAAAATGAAAGTCCTGTCATTATCTACTCACCCCATGTCTCTAAACAGCTCAGGCAGCATAATCAAAGTATTTTATAGTCAAAGTCCAAAAACGCCTATATTTACCTCACAAGACACTTGCTCGTTGGAGCAGCAACGAGGAAGTAAACTTTTTCATATACACTCCACACTCAGGTTAATATGTGACCCGTTCACATGCTGTGACCTGAGCACACAAGCTGTATGACAACAGCTTCATTTCACTCAGACCTTAATTTAACCCAATTCGTATTTGCGCCTTATGGTGGCTCAGTTGGCTAAGACGCATACCATCGTCCTGGGTTTCTTCACTGTACAATGTAATGAATGCAGTCAAGTCTTATTTAACCAGGCAAGTTGACTGAGAGCCGTGTCTTATTTGCACCTGCGACCTTGGGGAGCAGCTGCAGGCTTGTGGAGGGTCATGTAACCTCATGTTCATACCTGGAAGCTGCCCAGCACAGCCCTAGTCTCATACTGTTGCCCTCTGAGCAGTTCCACTTTGTGTTAAGTGCTTCGCCTAAGGGCACCTCGAAGGAAATATTTGGAGCATGCCTTACTAATTTCCTTCACCTATATTTTCCCAGTCAGATTTAGGATTTGAAGCGGCAGCTTATCATGCACAATTTCACTAATCTAGCCATTAGGCTTCAGCCACATACAGCTATATATAAAACACAAATAACATTCTTTATCCAACCTGCTCCACTATTGGACCAAACCCTATTGGCCCTGTGGTGTGTCATCTATTCTTATCTTCTCTCTCTCTCTCGCTCTCTGTGTATGTGTGTGTGCACATGTGTGTGGTGTGTTCCAGGCTGGTTTGTGAAGACCAGGAGGAGGACAGACGTAGGAGACCTAAAAATGGTTGGGTTCAGGTTGCTGTGGTAGCGACTCTTCCCTGACCTTTGATCTTTGACCTTCGCATGGAACCCTCGGAACCTTTTGACCTTCGTTGTTATGGCTGTATCTGCAGAGAGCTGAAAACACTTCCTAGCCACGCCCCCTCTCAGAACTATGAGCATCGCCGAGGTAACTCTGGTCACAACTAGAGACTGCCCGCCTCCTAACAACCTGCTCCACTATTGGACCAAACCCTTCCCTACCTACCTACCAGTCTACATGTCACCCTTCCCACACACCTACCTGTATACCTACCAGTCTACATGTCACCCTTCCCACACACCTACCTGTATACCTACCAGTCTACATGTCACCCTTCCCACACACCTACCTGTATACCTACCAGTCTACATGTCACCCTACCCACACACCTACCTGTATACCTACCAGTCTACATGTCACGCTACCCACACACCTACCTGTATACCTC
>OMOT01027524.1:0-14803 GCA_900312575.1 Acanthochaenus luetkenii | reverse complement strand
TTCCACTTTCTCTCTAATAATCCCCATCTCCTACTTTGGATCTGTCTCCCTCGCTCTCTAATAATTCCCCTTCCCCCTGTCTCCCTTACTTTTTCATGCTGATCAGGGTTTATTTCTGTGCGAGCCCTGCTCCAGGCTCAAGGATTTCGCAGAGTCAGCCTCTGCTTCGCTATTGCATCCCCGTGATGACAGCGACGAGCTGGCCGGTTATGAGGGATTTCTTACAGGGAGCCGACGGCACTTGCATCTCCATGAGCTGCTCCATCAATACAGCCAGATAGCATCTGAACTCCAAGCAAGAGTCAACCATCTCTTCTGCCCTCTCCGTCCCGCTCTATCCTTTGCCTCTACCCTCCACTCAAAATAGCAATTCCCTGCTGTTATGTATGTACGATTATGATAAGGCAGCTTCCTTTTATCAATTTCCATTATGGTGCCGATAACAGAGCAGGGCTGAATGTAGAGGGTTAAGTGCACTTTCCTCTTGATGGATATAAGATAACTTTATCACTGCAGACTGCCTGGTTATCGCGGTTCACCTGGGGCTAGTCGAACCTGACTGGAATTTCTTCATGCTGAGCGTTGCTGCACAAGGGCACGAGCTGCAGACGGGATTTGCTCAGATGGGCGTATGCACAGCGATCCATATTTTCTGTTCATATTTACCTACCCTGTGCTGTTAATTGATTTCTCTCAGATCAATTCAGTGGTTTACAGAAATTGTTGGACCAAAAAGGGCCAAATCAATTGCCTAGTGATTAGCATGTGCAGTGGACTATTTCTAGCTGAGGCGCAGTATAAGCTGCATGGAGGAGAGTCACAATTCAACAGAGGCACACGCCATATGTTTACATTAATTATTGCTAGCTGAAAGTCAGCTTTAGATGGTGCACGCCCACAGGCTGTGTGAGTGTCACACATGAAATATTCCTCTATTACGCCAAGACAAAACCCCAGGCCCTGAGAACACTCCAGTTTCTACTCCCCACCTTGTTGCTGGCTGCCTCCGGGGAGGTTCAGATCAAATCTATAGTGTCCTGAAGTGAGCGTCATTCATTCAGGGGGATATCTTATACAGCGCTCTGAGGTAGTGTGGGCACTGCCTCTCTCACATACATGGAATACTAAGAATCAATTTGGTCTGTGTTCGTGAATGCCTTCTTTTCCAATCCACACACCGAGGGTTCTGTTAAATTCGGAACAGTTCAGGGTCCAGAAAAACTGGAAATGAACAATCACAAGCTTTTTGCAGCTCATGCCACAATGGCCTGCTCCAGTTGCAATGTGAAAAATATGAAAAACTAACTTCTTGACACATGTACTGTAGCTCTGGGAGACTGCAGGATGAATAGGGATGAATCTACATTATACTTAAAACAAAAACACTAATTGTGGAGCTGTTAATTAATTGTTAAATAGCCTCCGTCTTTCTTCCTGGAGATGGGCTGCACTAATAAGCCTAAAAACTAAGTTACTTATGTCAGATCCAATAGATCTAGGGCTAGGCAGTGTATTCAGACTATTAAGAATGTATTTGGACATACTGGGTTGTGTGCTATCTGTACAATGGGACAAAAACTGTGGAGTCAAGTCCAAGTCCAAGTCATAGATGTCAAGTCTCAAGTACTTTTCTTTTTGGCAAGTCAAGTCTAAATTCATCAAATTTGTGACTCATGTCAGCACTCAAGTCCAAGTCATGTGACTCGAGTCCACAACTCTGGGAATGAGTCTGCGTTTACCGACAAATTGGACAGGTGGATTGATCCCTGATTCAACTCAGCTTTGTACCAAGAGCAACACATATCAATACATCTGGTAAAACCCACACATCCCTGGCTCGAAGAAAGCAGGCCAGATGGATTATCATATACATATTCATCAGCAAGCTGACTCACTGCTCTTTTGACTGAATATGAGCATGGGTAATTTCATTTCAATTATATTACATTCAGTTTAAAGCAATCAGGGCAGAATGCGCAGGGACACAAACTAGCTTTACAAAGGGGTCTAATGCCACCTACCTAGAAAGTAATGATCAAAGTTCCACCAGCAATTTAAAAAATGGCAATTGAATGGTTAATAAGATCCATAATCCAATTACAGAGTTCATCTATCAATGATAATTTGTCTTTTATAATGTGCGAGGAAAAGAGTGAATCCAGGATAAACTAAATCTGCACTTTCTCACCAGAGCTACTTGTATTGTTAGAGAACCATTTCCAATCAAGGCTGTTATTCAAGCAACACACACAGAATACTGAAAAAAAAGAAGGAATATCAAGATATGTCAAAATGTACTGTCAAAACAATAACGTTCAATTTAATTGCAGACCTAAAAAACGCACGGTGAGAATTAGACGACAGATTGCATCAGGTAACAAACGCCTATTGATTTCACCACACTCTCCCAGTATGATTCACAACTGCCTTGCTTCAGTCCAACAGTGTTTAGCTACTGTAATTAAATTATTTTCCACTCAAAATAGAATGAGTCAATCTGCAGCCCTGCACAAGGCAAGGCGTCTCCAAAACCCTTCAGATCTCTATTCACTCCATCTCTGCATACCACTACCAGCCTTAAAGACAAACTTCATGTCTAGAACCAGAGTTATTCATCAAAAATTACACACGATTAGATATTCTATGGAGGCATCTTCGTTGTTTAATTTAATGAGCAAATATAGGGAGAACAAAATGCTTTGTTGGTATATCAATCCCCCCTGAAAAAAATGGATGTTTGTTCTTAGCTGGAGCAGAGAGTGGGGTTGCTAGTCATCTCAAAACCCACATCAATCATCCAAATGTCAACAAACAAAGCAAAAGACACACTATCGAAATCGAATGGTGGACATGTACAAGCGATGGAAATAAACAGTCAGGTAAAGAGCGAATATTTTCCCCCTGCAAGGATTGCATGCTACACACATGCACACATTCCAGTCAAACTCCACAGTTTCGTGCTGGGATGCAGATCTGTGTCTGGGGGCCCACTGGGAGCCACCCACCGTCACTGAGCTCTCCTCATACTAGACGGCATTAGGAACAAGAAATGTGAAGCAAAATGGACAAATCCTCTTGTCTCCCTTCGAATCCGCTCAGACAAAAGTGGCTGGATTTCTTCAGCAGTGCTAATTAACAGTGTCAATGCTGACAGGACTCTGGATATAGGCTGGCTTGTGAGTAGCTCAGCGCATTGATTGTTTCAACCACGTTACACTTAAAAAATAAAATAAAATGCTGTTTATGACTTCAGGGGCCGGTAAAGCCCTGGGGTATTGGTTCCTGAGATGATTTTGCCAAAGGCATGTCTCAGCATGTTCGCTGACCTTTCTTAATCATTAGTGAACATAAAGAGGGGCGGGCTCCTTGTCAAACCTTGAATAACTCATCAGTGGCGAGGCCAAGGGAATACTAAAGGGTTAACGTGTGTGTGGGGGGCTTCGCCCTTAAGCACTTGCATTTCAATTCCACCATCACATGAGAAGAGCCGAAGGGGAGAGCAGTGAAGAGAGATGGTGAAGAAGTTGGCTCACAAGTGGGTTCTGCTGTGCGTGATGCATAAACATGTGTGTCACGTGACAGTGTGCACGTGAAAGTGTGCCTGCACCCCTCATGAGTCTCCGGAGAAGTGTATCATTAACTGTCAACAACACCCCACAAGCCATCCTTGACTCAACCACCCACACTGACACACACAAACAACCGCACACACACCACCATCACTACTGCACTACCAAATGGGGACATTCTTGGCATTTAAGTGCCCATGTGTGCTTGCCATGCATGTTTGTGTGTGTCATGTCTGCTCTGCACCCTTCATGAGCCCCCTGAGGAGCGTATCACTCGCTGTGACCCCCCCCACACAGCACCACTACTTGCACTGAGTGCTCAGTGGGCGAAAAAGCCTTCCTTCAGCGTTGGTGAGGACACCAAACAGCTCAGGAACCGAGCCAATAGAACTAACCTTATTTAACGGCCAGGCATCCGAGCCATTTCCCCAAAGAGAATGGCATTTCTGAATGTCATGACCTTTTCTAACCGCGTTTAAAAACCTCCAAGGTCTTCAAGGTGTGGTTTGTCAATAAAAGGATCTTGGAGAATCGTAAGGAGCGCTAAACGGAGAGAAAGGCCATGCATGTGCTAAGCTTTTATTGGGTGTTTAGTCGCAAATACTGTAATCTGTTGTAAGGCTGATTGAGACGTTTAGTTTTTCCCTAAGTCTGGTGACAGTGATTGAAGTTGTGCGTGCGCGAGTGTGTGCACATGCGTGTTTGTGTATGTGCTTAAGTGCAAGTCTGCACACTTACAGAGCACAAATACAAGATAAATGAAAAAAGAGAGAACATGTTTTGTGTGCGTGTGTTAGTGTGTGTGTACTGTATATGTCTGTGCAGGTGTGTGTGTATATAGACAAGAGGGTGTGCCGTTTAGTGGGTGATGGGCAGTGTGTACTGATTGAAGGGTGGGGGGAAAGTGTCCTGAGGAGAGCAGCTCTCTCCGTCCAGCCCTCTCAGAGATAATTGTCTACCTGAGTAAAACAACATTGCGTAACACCACTGCCACGCCAAGCACAGAGTTCATCGTGAGAGGGCGGAGGGGGGAGACTGAAGACATCAAACTTGACAACAGAAGTAAAGAAGGAATCAAAGAAGAGACGAGAGGAAGGTGTCTGGCGTGTGATTTGAAAAGACAACGGACAACAACATTGTGCCGTGCCATGAGGACAGTGTGTGTGGATTCACACACAATCGATAACACAGTGTTTCCGAAGGTGAAACAACAAGTGGATGAATTCAACAGGATTCGTTCAGACATGCTCTCTCTGTGGACAAAGAGAGCAAAGTGTGGTAAACCCTACTTGAGGACAGTACAAGTGAGCCTGCCGATCACAGTCCCTTCAGTATGATCTTGCAAACAAAAGTGTGGAGACCAAACATGGTTAGAGTCGCACTGCGGGTTTGACCTCAGGCTGTCGTGATGAGGGAAGAGTTTGAATTCTGTTGCAGTCAAAGCCAGATGGATTGCAAATCAGAAGCTGAGAAAGTCACATTTTGGTGACTGAAAGGGCATTTTCAAGCCAGCCTTGTTTGATGGAGAGTTTGATTTGTTTGGGGAGGCGAGAACATGACAATTGAACTCAGGTGTGAACCAAACAACCCTGTTCTGCTTGAGATACGTTTTCTCAGGCTCTTTCCCAGTGAATCCTGCAGCACTGTTTGAAGTGAGAATGCAATCTGGTGCAAAGAAAGCCTGGGAATCTTGCACGTAATCAAGCTGACAGGGCAGTTTCCTTTGATGCTTTCCCTTACCAAATGCATTTATATGCATATCATGACCATCCCATTTAGCTTTTGGTTTGATAGAAAAATCTAAATAATGTTTATTGCACTAAACAACTCTTACAGCAAACCTAGTAATTCATCATACCCAATGGCAACACGTTTGTTTTTGTGTTTTGTGTGTATTTTTGCCATTTCTTTCTAACCTATGAACGAAGCGAAAACAAAAATGGCAACTCCCTGTTTATCTCGTCTGGCTATTGGGCCTGCACCACCAGATGGCTTTGCTAATTAAAATATGGTCCATTTGTGTTTTAACAATGTTAAACCAAAAAGTACAAATGAACAACTGCAAAAACGTACAACCTCACCTCTGAAGTTGTCACTAATCCGGTTGCAGAATTAGAAACGGGAGGAAATGATGCAGCAGTTAAGCTATAAAACAGCAGCTTAAATGCATCTCCATATACTTGCATCTGTTCATTTGCACCATACATGTGAAATAAACCCTGGAATAATCATTTCTATGCATATTTGTGAGGCAGGGTTTAGCAGGGGTTGCTTGTGAAAGAAGTGGGCACGGTATCTTTACTCTCCAGGCGTCTTCCACTGCCAGTGTCAGTCAGGGTCTGTTTAGACTGGGCAAACTAATTAAACTGTGTAATTCCCAACACTTATCATGGAGTGACATATAGGCATCCTACCCTTTCTAACATTCAAATACATAGGGAGAAGACATGCCACGGCTGGGCAGAGTCCCAGCTGTTAAAGTACTATCGGGATGGTTGGCAACATACACTTTACCCCCCCTGGCACAGTCACATGAAAAGACCAGTAATCTGCTGGCAGCCATACATATATATATATATATATAAATATATATGAAACCCCACAACAAGCTGCTCAGGCGTGACACTTGCAGTCATAAAATGGTCGGAAATGCGAGTGGCCTGACAAGCTGTGTAATAAATGGTCTGCGGCTCTAATAGATATGGCAGGAATATGCACCATGTGAGTTTATTCAGCTGAAGTCTTAATGAAAGTTACTGTCTCAACCCCTTATCCCTCATGAGTAGAATGCAGAAGGCTGAACCTGAGCGTAAAGTAACGCAGAGATGAGCCTCCTTGCAGCTAAGCTAGGCCTGAAAATTTACCCATTTACTGTATTTCACTAGGGCAGCGACATGTCTAAAGCCATTACTCCATTACTACTAAAAAGCTTTCTCTCTTTTCCCTCAAAATTACACCCATTTAACTCTTCTGAAGAGTACTCTCACCAGAGATGAGAGAGGAGAAACACCTAAAGCCCTGCACAGTGTGAACCCAGCGCAATCTGCAAAGTGGCCAAAAAGCCATCTTTTCTGATTTACTGTGGCCTCTACTGTAAGTGTGTGGCTTTCTTCAATCATCCTCCTTAATGCACTGACCATTAGAGTATGTCCAGAAAGAGAATATACCCTGGTGTCTCAATTATAGACCAAGACTGAATCTCCACAGCAGCCTTTTGTGGCCATAAAAGGAAATGACTATCCATTTTCTGCTCCAGCTCTCACACAGCCACTGCAGGGTCCTGTCTGTTGTAGGGCGCAACAAAACCCATCTCTCAACTAAATCGTCCTATTAATCACCCTGACTGGTGTGAGTAGTTTGCCAATTAAACCTGGAAAAAACATTTGAATGGAAAAATAGCATTTTTCTCTAACCCTTCAATAGGCACTTCCCCTTTGTTGTCTTTCCCCGGCATTTGCCAAAATTTAATTTCACAGGTAACAATGTGGGTTTTGTAGATACGGCACCAAAAATGGGGAAAGATGTTACAACCTGAAAGCGTTTTGATCTCCTGGGTCCAGCAATAGAAGTGCAAGATATGGTGAAAAGATTATAAGTGGCAGTGAGATGGATAAAAGCAGCGTCTGCAACAAGAACTCAAATGAGAGATGGGAATGAGAGATGTGTCTCTGGCAAGGCTTCGACAGGTCTCAGTTTTAACACCCACATATCCTCACTATGAGATACGTCCATGCTGGGTGACTGTGTAATTGTTTTCTTGGTCTTCTAGAGGCATTTACTATGGTTTTGGTGTGCAGCACTGCGCTTTTTGCGTGTGTGTGGGACTGACAACACGAACAGGCTTGTGTTTAATGGCCGGCACTCCTGAGGATATGCAGAGTGGTAGAGATAATCAGAGGTAGAGAACAGACAGTACATGTGGGAGCAAGGGGATGATAGAGTGGGAGAGAGAGAGAGCGAGAGAGAGAGAGCGAGAGAGAGAGATCATCTGCTGGTAGGGGGAAGGGCAGCATGGCCGTTTGTATCAGAGTCTGACAAAACCAGTGAAGACCAGCACTGGAAATTAGTCTTTGCATGGGGCAGAGAGGAACAGTGAAGGCTAAGGCCCATGAAATATGGATGATAACAAACATATTCTGAAATGAACTCGGGTATTAAAAGGCTTTACACGTTTTCCTTTTCTGACGTAGTAGTATTTCATAATCATCCATCCAAAAGAAATGAGCAGAAATACACGTCGTTTTGCTATAGAGCTTCTCAGCACAACAGAACGTAAAATGCCATTTTGAGGCACAGTAAGAAAAAGCCAAATCACACAAACAACTTGGGCCCCCGAGTACCAATCAGCCGAATAGTAAATATAGCGCTTCCCTTGATTAATACTCGTAAAATAAATTACAGCCATAAAACAGAAAACCACACAACGCAATCATATATTTTTCTCTTATAATATCAAACTAATGGCTTTCATTACCAGAAAACAAATGCTGTTACAGTATGCTAATGCGATGGTGTCATAAGACATGGGCACTGTTGATCAATTCAATTACCTCATGATCTTGCATCAGAATTACCAGGACACTTTGGTATTTCAGAGGCTCATGCTGTGAAGCCTTATCAAATGAGATGATCTGTGGACTTAGAGTAGTGCTGAATGTATTCAACCACTCTATTATGTAGCGCATTATGAGGAGCTCTGCACATGCATTCACTGGGGTATTTAATTTTCATAACCAGTCTTCAATACATATATAATTTACTATTGAGGGAAGGTGAAATGCATTCTTTATTTCCTTTCGACTGGGGAAGTGCACAGGCCTCCAGTTCGACAGGACAAAATGTAGACAGACACCCGCAGTCTATTTACGTTGTCCAGGGATCTAGGGATCAAGTATGATATATGACATGATATATGACATTCAATCTGCTTATCAGTTCCTTCCAGAGAGATGATTGGGGGTGTTTTAGCACACAGCAGAATGAAGGTCAGGGTAACCGCTCGAAACAAACCATACGGGATGGGGAATGGGGTGGTGGTGGTGGAGGGGAAGGTGCGGAAGGGTTCCCATAGCTCTTCATCTTTCCATTCCTTATATGCCATATATCTGATGCCAAAATGGCATGCTGGGTGAGAGGCAGGGGCGTTTACCATGGAGGCTCTTATTGTGTTTTTTAAAATAAGAAGGCGCAGTTTAAAGGCAGATTCTCGCCCATCTTCCGCTTTCACTGTGCTGTCTGTTAGGATTTAGCAGTATACTCAAACAAGACATTGATGTGAGCTAATCAGTGAGATATATTCCATCCTATTGCATATTTCATAAGTACAGGGTATTTATACTGCCATTCGCTCGCTGGTGGTAACTTAAAAGCTGTCGGTAGTCGCACTGGTGATTGCACTGCAAGAGCCACTTCAAGCACTCAACTTCAGCACCAGACTTCTGCTCCAGATGCCTTCGCATGGTCAGTATACTGTAACATTGTCAACGCTGGGTTCACTTCTCACCGCGTTTGGTGAGAGACACAGCTTTCACCACCGTCACATGTTCAAGAGTCCATGTTCTGCACGGTTCACTTCACACTGAAGAACAAGACTTAATCCATAACGTCTACCTACATCTGAGCGAAGGAAAAAAAAAAAACACACACCCTCTTAGAAACAGTTTTGAAGAGAGCAAGTTCAGGAGTTCTGCCGTGGCTGATTTATAAGGTTGAGGACTGTCGCTGAGCGAGAAGGCAGAATCTTTGCAGTGTACAGATAGAAAAAAAGGCCCTTTTATAATGTGGTTCCTGGTTCGATTTGACTGTCCCAGAGTGTCAGGTTACCTCTCTGCTAAGCTTAAAGTGCCTGGAAAGACAACATAAGGGAGGTGAACCAAGCATGGTGTCACGCAATTGGTGACAGGATTGATGGCAATTTGTCTGACTGACTGCACCTGGGGTGAAACAGAGGACGGGCGGATCTATCCGGCTCATTCAATAACATCCAAGGAATCCAATATCAATCTTTAAGTATCAGTGTTCTGCTGCACAAGGTCAGAAATAATCCTGATGGGCATTAAGAACATACTGTAGCGGGAAAAATGTATTAAAGTCAAAGATACCCAGGATATTCTTCTAGTTTTCATTTGAGCCTCTGTCAACATATTACTTCTTGGACAGAGTTTAGATGACCCAGCCTTTACCAATAATAATCAGTATTCGAGTGATGTGGACATGTACAGTAGCAAATACTAGACCATATGTTTGGGAATATATTGAAATAATGTAGCATGTGCTGCTGCAAGGCCCAAGAGTAGGAACACTCTGGCCTTTAAGAAGCCCAAAAGAATGGGATTTTCTGTTTCAAAAACAACACATTTGCTTAATATTGATGCGCCTTTGCTCTTTTCAAGAGGAACTATCTCATTAGAAGCAACATGCTTTGAGTCAGCATGGAAAATCATTTGTGGTCAAGTGAATATAGGAGTGTGACTTTTGTGTTGAAACAAACACTACTGGAAATATAACTTTTGTTTAATGTGACACCAAACTGACAATAGTCCCATAGATAAAGCGATGGTGTAGTTTCAATCTCTTAAAGTGCTACAGTGAATTTGAAAGTCAATATTTGTCTTCATTGCAAGACAACCGATAATAAGCAATATTTAGACTCCAGACATAAACTGAGAAGCGGTTCTTCATTCACACCGGAACGTCTCAGTTTAATTGAATCTAAAATGTGTTACTTCAAACTGTTACTCTTTTATCACTAAAGCAAAACCTGAGAAAAACCTCAAGTCCAAACGCTATAAAATGTTAATGCTTGCACAGCAAATGAGATGCATTATGTATTAGGGCTTAAGTTAGACAATTCTCAACAGTATTAAAAAAAAGAAAAAAAAAGTCAACTGCATATTAAGACATTCTTTAATATCAGATAGATTCAGTCACAGATTACGTGGTTTCAAAGAGAGACTAAATGTGATTATAAGCTTTTCCCAATAACAGTTGTTAATATTTACAAAGTGATGGCCAAGAGAATATTCAGTTAGAGGAAAATGCCAAGTTGTTTGTTTATTGCATGTGCAGTGTAATATCAACAGAATGTGCCTTGGGTTCCTACTTGTGCCAAGATCAGATAATGAAATAAAGGTTTGAGAAAGGGAAAGTATACCTTAACCTTGTTTAAAGCAATCTTCCGAAGAAGACATTACCCCACTTTCAGACATAAATTAACCAGCTATCCTTTGATTAATGAAGCTTTACATGCTTACTAAAATAATTGGATTAATGCAGCTCTCTGTGCCTCGGGGAGCTGAGCGAATGACTTTGGAATTTCGGAGAACTCTGGGAGAATACTAAATAAGGTGGATTATCACTTTGATGTTGAGCCCTGGACCTCGAATAAAAGGAAGATGTATGACCTACCCCTCCCTAAATCAATCAGAAAATGGTATTCATTGAGCTGGAGAGATTTTAAGTTTCAAAACTTCTATGTAGAGAAAAACTCGTTCTATTTTCTGTGGTCAAAACGAAGAGGGTGGTTAATTTAAGCAGGCCTAACATATTGAATTAAAAGATCACAATTCTTAAAGGTTGCTCCGTCATGGATCTCCTCGTCACAAAGGAGATCAATGTTTTATGGCCTACTCCAAGACATTACCAAGGCACATGAACATTCATGGCCTCATTAATCT
The DNA here is from genome assembly GCA_900312575.1 of Acanthochaenus luetkenii. Lineage (NCBI taxonomy): Eukaryota > Metazoa > Chordata > Actinopteri > Beryciformes > Stephanoberycidae > Acanthochaenus > Acanthochaenus luetkenii. The sequence continues at coordinate 3,558 of OMOT01027524.1, read as the reverse complement.
CTTCTTCCTACCTCCCAAAGCTGGGTCGGGGGGTGGGGTGGGGATACTTCCGCTACACATGCCAGGCAGCCAAGATTCATGACAGCATTAGAGTTACCTCCTCGGTAATTAGTTCAGTCTTTTAGAAAAAAATAAATACACACACAGAAAAAAACCAATCAATGCACCGTGAAGATTATTCAAAGCGGAAATGAGGGCTAAGGAAAGGATTAATGGAGGAGTGAAACAATATGTGGATCGTCTTCACTCGCCTCAGCTACACGCAAACATGGGTTTTGTTTATTTGGGACTCACCATGACTCTTGGGAATCAGAAAGATTCACACACATTATGTATAATGCATGTAATGTTGCTTAAACTAATAACACTGCACAATCTTGCACAGACAAGACATGTGGCTTGGTACAGTGTTAAGAACGTTGTTTTTCTACTGTCAACTGATTTGCGGGAAATAAACAGAAGTGAAATCCTGCGGGAGCGTATCCTATTATCATAGATCTACATTTCGTTGGAATGACACGGTGGCGCAAAGCCAGCTGCTTAGGAGTGTTGGAGCAGTGCATTATGTTTAGGTAAATACATACACATGCTAAAGATAAAACAAGCCAAAGACCTTTATTGTCAACAAATCTGTGGTATTAACATTTTTAAAGGCATGCAGCGTAAACTTTCATGGTGCAGAAGATATAAAAACTCTGTCAAGCTGCCATGACAGATGGTTTCTATTTCTGTCTGTGTGGCTCCCTGACCATATCGGTATCACATTCAAAAGAACGCTTAAAGACAAACAAGTTATTGCTTTATATTGTGCACTGAAGGTACTGAGTACACTCATTGTACTGCTACATGAGTACTACAACTACTACTACTAATAATAATATGTATGAGTGGCGAGATAATTACATAACATTCACTCATTACTTTTTATTTGGTATAGTTTTTGGATTTAGGCCAACTTATAAAGTGCAGGTTTAAGTGTGTGTGTGTGTGTGTGTGTGTGTCTATACACCCATACGTGTGCTTGTGAGTGGCAGCGAGAAAAAATAAATACCACTTTACCAACTGCTATACCTAAAAACCCAACACCAATGACAACATAATTATTAAAGTTACAAGGCATAAAGCAAACGGCAATAAACCATCAGCTCTAATAAAGGGGGGACAACACCCATAGCTCATTAAGGCTGACTCAACAAAACAAGTTAATACCATGACAGCATGAAGAGAGCAGACAAATTATTGTTTAAACGCAAGTTTGTAAAAATGATTTAACAATTGTGTCTTTAAAAGATACAGAGTATACAAGCTCTGACTCAAGAACAATCTGGCATCTAGCATGTAAATACGATCTTATTAACCCACATAATTAGCATTTTGGCCCTCACATTATTATATATCATACTCTTATTAGAGTGATACTAGAGTAGCTGTTTTCTCTATAGACAAATATTGTTGTTATTGATCAGTGAGCTTAAACAGGCACTGGGGGATGAACAATTTTCCCACTTCACGTGTCTTGAATCACTTACAATACCTGAAAGTCTAGAATTCGTTTCCTTATTCTTTCACAGGGGAAATAAAAGCAGATAATAATATTTTACAATAAATTATTTAACTTGATTAAACAACAGTAGAAAAAAGAACATTTGCAGGGATCAAAAATAATTCCCTTTGCCAAGCCACTCAGCGAGGGCACCATCAAAAAATGCACTTCAAATACAATTTGGAATAAGAACAATGGGAAGCCGAGTTACGTTTATCTCCACAATTGATACCACTGGTGTTCCTTTGGACCATGAAATTGTAATTTGTTCTGCAAGTGTTACATCAAATGAGAGTGCCAGGTCTGTTCGTTGCTGCCGAGGTTATTTTAACTTGTAATCTGACAGAATCTCCATGGATAATTATATTTGGCTCAAATAGACAGGTAGGGGATTCAGGCGAACACATCCAGGGCTATGTCTCCATAAAATGCCACAGGAAACGACGGGGCCAATCCATGGGGCGGGATGAAAACTCACAAAACCTCTCAGTGGATTCATCATGCAATGCCAATCCTCATATGTGATTCAGTGTGTAAGTGCGGGTGTATGTGTGTTTATCTGAGCGTTTCAGCATATTTACAGTGTGAGTATTGCGTGCGTGTCCGTGCGAGCGCGAGCTTTCAATGTGCGTGTGTGTGCAAACAGTATTAAGCAAAATAATGTAACCAGCGTGAGATTACATTCTGCAACTTGCTTAAAACCATCAGAGAGGGAGAAAAGATGGCCCGGCAGAAGGGATTACTCTGAGCTGGAATGTGAAAGCGGCAAAATAGAGTGAGGGGAAACAAGGGCGACATTGACAGCAGTGTAGCACCGACAACAGCACTAGCAGGAGAAAAGAGGGCGGCAGAGCACCATCTGGTTGTTCTAGAAAGAGGGAGAAGGTAATGGGGGGAAAGGGAGAGAGGGAGAGAGAGAGAGATAGAGTTTCAGAAACAGGAAAAGAGGTAGAGAAAAAGGAGCGATACAGAGAGGGAGAGCGGTACAGGTACAGAGAACAGAGATTCCATGTTGCAAACAACAAACCAAGGGCCTTCCCACCAACAGCATCCTGCCTTTCATGTCCAGTGCATTTAGCTTTCACTGAGCGGGAGGAGGGTGGTGGTGGTGGTGGTGGTGAGAAAGCCAGAGAGAGAAAAAGCCATCAGCATTAGGAAAAGCATCAGACCCAGAGGCATATGGAACAGCCACTTTGATGACGCTACTGTGCACTCCGCTGGGGGAGGGGGGGCGAGTGATGGAAGGAAGGGGGCAGGGTGTTGCAATGACGCAGGCTGTTCACATGGAAAAAACAGGAAGTAAACAGAGTCAGTTTGTAGGAGCCAACCCCAAATTAACATAGAAAGGAACACAAAGAAAAAACTACAAACAAAAAGCTGTACACCCAGCAGGCATCCCAGCCAGCCAATTGAAAGAAATCAAGATGGAGGAGAGGATTTAGGTTCAGGTTAGTGCGAGGCAGCCAGACCTCTTTTGCTGATTTGGTGCACAGCATAGTGACATATACTGACCTGGGCTTGAGACAGCACTAGTGGTGGTGGATTCAATAATTGCTACAGGGGGGGAAAGGGGGGAAGAGGGAAAAAAAAGAGGACATTCATGTATTATTAACAGAATGGAGATGCAAAAGAAAAAGAAAAAGAAAAAAGGCATGCAAGGACAAAAGGACAGGGGATGGAGACAAAACCTCTCCATGCATTAAGGACTGGTGTCTCTGTGGTAAGACGCAACATGCTTAAAAACAACACATTTCACCCCTCCAACGGCCTCAGATCTGCGTGGGTTACTGCTAAAACATTGGGGGGAACCTGGGTGCTGGGGCTGCTCCGAAGTCCTGAAGGGACTTCAGCCCTGGAACGTTAAACAACTGACCATCTCTGACTTTGATAACGTGAGTTAACACCCATAATTTCATCTGCACCTGCTAGGCAGTTCTTTAATCGCATCGGTTTAATTAGATTTTCCCTTTTAATAGATTATGGCACAATTCTCCATATCATATCATGACCTCTTT
>OMOT01027523.1:0-14624 GCA_900312575.1 Acanthochaenus luetkenii | reverse complement strand
GAGGTCAGATATGGCTATGTTGGGGGAGGTACGGGCTATAGGTCAGGGGGGGTGGAAGTGGAGGTGGCTAGCTGGTTGTGTATGTTTTCAATTTTGGAGTGGAAGAATGACAGGAAGTTGCTGCATTTTTCCAGGGTGAAGGAGTGAGAAATATTGTCCATTGGTTTGAGGAGCTTGTTTATGCTGGAGAACAGAGTATTGGGGTTAGAGGAACCAGAGTGTATGGTGCTGGAGTAGAAGGTGGAGCGGACTGATTTGAGTGCAGAGTTGTACTGGTGAATGTGCTCTTTGTAGGCCAGGGCGTGTACGGTGAGTCCAGTTTTCTTGTGAAGTCGTTACAGTTGTCTTCTTTGCTGTTTGAGTTTCCGTAGGTCAGGAGTGTACCAGGGGGCAGAGTGAGTGAATGTGACCGTTTTTATAGGGGCAAGCTGGTCGAGGCAGGTTGACAGTGTAAGGTTGACAAGATCTGTGGGACTTGAGTATTGGGCGGGGATTGATAGCATTCACATGGGGATTGTTGTGATGATGGAATGCGGAAGTGGGGGAGCTAAGCTTGGACCACAGAGACGGGATGCTGCCAACAGCAGCAAATCCACAGAAAAAACTCACGACGAGAGCCTCTGTGGTTGTAGCGGCAGCGCTGCCAAAGTCCAAAGTTCTTCATTGATGTGACAAGCTCCGCAGCAGGAGGTGTCCAGCGATCCAGTTGGAGGAGCTGCACAGCGCCAAGCCATGGCCGAAACAGAGCCGAGGCAAGTGGTGGATTTCTACAGCCAACGCTGTCACCATAGCAATTAGTTGCTATGGTGTCAGCGGAAGTCTGGGCATTAGGGCCGTAAAGTGTATCACATGCTGTGGCTGTAGCCTAAACTAAAAAGGGTTAGCTTTGTAATGTTACAAGATTGTCGTTGACGTAATAAAATGTGACGACTTACCAACAGTAATATAAAGCGATTAAACCCAAATCGGTCCAACAATCCATCAGTAGCCTCCCTGACAGAGACAGAGATGGAGCAAGACGCCAGTTTTCCATTGCTTTTCGTCATTGCTGCAAAACATCTTGGCTCAGCGACTTGCCGTAAGTCGGTTTATATGAAAGCTATCCCAACTAAACATAAAAATGGTCGCCGTTCCGACCATCCTGGGACGTTGATTTGAATGGGAAAGTCCGTTATGACCCAAAAGTAGACCACTCTGATTGAATTGCAGACATGTGCACAGACAGGAATAGGAATTAGGAATAGGCACAAGCATTAGCACCACAATTATCTAAAATCGTCACTTTAACCAGTGGTTGTGTAACATCTCAGTCATCTCAGCTTTCTGGTCCTGCACAAGCTTGGTTCCACTATTAAAGCTGTACTAGGCAATTATGCATGTTGGCGGCTCCAAAAGACAGCAAGAGGGTTTGAAAAACTTCAACTTCAATTTCTAGAAATCATGTAAGGTAATGTCGGTAAACTGCTCACAGCACACTCATGTTCACCAACCTGGCCCATCTGTGATGCTTTATACCAAAGAGGCTATATCTAAAGTGTAATCACCTCCTGTGGGCGTAAAACCTTCCCCCCTGTGTACATACCAGACACAAGAATTTCATTTGGATAAACAAGGTGAAACCACAGTATCTCAATTAGTGGGGATGTGACGCTCTTCTCTGTTGCACTTTGCGATTTGGGCTGATAAGACGGGTGTATTTTTACATAACATCCATGACTAGTGCAGCTTTTAGTGCCAGATAATCAGCTGGGTGTCACTTTATATCAACAGCCAGTGAATGCCAGCAGTCTTTTGAAAACTGGCTTCTCTCATAGCTACTCTCAGGATCATCAGATTCAAAACAAGGACATTGGACACAGAGTTTCTCAAACCTAAAGCCACCCCTCACCCTGTGCACAGCTGTGCATAACAATCATGGTGCTGGCAAAAACAGGGAAACAAGTCCATTAAAAAAAGGGGCAGTTTTGCAACACACTTGAAGTATCAGACTGTACATTCTTCAATTACAATTTTGTATTAATCTTTGGAGCGAACAGCATGTTTCGCATCTACCTTTGTCAGGCTCGCCGTCCTCCATCCCCTGCATGCACACCACAACTCTAGCCTAACTTTATGAATATTACACCAATAATACCTTGTATCAATCATGGCAGCAATGAAACAAAGAAAAGGTAATTTTTATCATATCAGGCTTGGTGACATAACGGTAACACCTCTCTATAAGGCCCCATACAGAACAATACGGTTTCTGTGATTGTTGGCAGTTGCACAGGGATTCCTGACTAGGATGAGCCACAACCTCTGAACCCTAAGCTGACTGCATCCGGTGAACACGAACAGGCAGTGAATATTTTGATGGAAAAGGGTGACCTTCTATGCTTTGAAGCATAGATAACGGTGAAAATCTCATCTCAAAACATCATTATAAAGATGTTATATGTCTTTGCTTTTGTGATGACATGCCTCTAGGGCAATGAGATGACAGGTTACTCAAAGAAAGTTCACTTCTGTTTGTTATTCCCCAGTCTTCCTCTGGACACAAGTGAGGCAGATAAACTATTTGAATTTTGAAAAGATGAATGTTCCAAAACAGCCCAAGAAGACGACATTGGCAGCTCGGGGTGTGTGACCAGGATTCCATTATGGATGAAACTATAAGTTCTTCCCCTTTATTGCCTTAAGAAGTACGCCAAATGGCTGTTTTTGCTCTGCAGTCTGGAAATGCCACGCACGTGCTCTCCTGGACTTTATATGCAATTCTTCCATTATTTAGGTCAAGCACAGTGAGAGAGAATCTCTTTTTCACGTGTGGCTTGTTACTGAAAATTCATACAGGTTTCCACTCACAAAATACTGCATTTTAGTGGTGCAAAATTTAGAAACAGGTTTTTTTGTCTATGTGCAAGTCCCTGCTCCTTTCTTTTAACTCATTTATTGGAACATGGTACCGAAAACTTGTAGGTCACACTTAATCGAATCATGTTTATTTATATAGCCCTTTTATGCAAGCATGGGACAAAGGGCTTTACATTGCATCATATATACACACTATATCATATACATATACCACACTGCACACTGCACACATCTATGGGCAATTTAGAGTCTTCAGTTCACCAGACCTGCATGTAGTTGGACTGTGGGAGGAAACCCACGCGGACACGCAAACTCCGCACAGAAAGGGCCGGGGTGGAGATACAAACCCACGACCTTCTTGGTGTGAGGCGACAGTGCTAACCACTAAGGAATGATAACAGCTAACTTGACACACATATAAGAAGGTTTTACTCCTTTCTGGAGGCTGGAAACAACCAACCTGTACGCTGTGGTTTCAGAAATTGGCATCTGTGATGAAATGAAGAGCAATTTGCTCACTACTTCAAAAGCAAACCGCCTCATCATAACATGGAAATGTGAATGTCGCACAGCTGTTTCCAATTTGTTGCAGGTATGAGGGACTGCAGCTTTCGCCAATAAACCTAACTACAGCAAACAAGCAATATAAGCCCGCCATAATAGTATATATGCAAAAAGATATACTATATGCAAAATGAGTGATTCACATATCCAAACAAATGTGATTTATTTAATGACGTTGAGAAACTTGTTGTATGATACTGTAAGTAGCAAGGTGAATGCCCTCTACAATCAACAGTGGAAGGAAGAAGCCAGACACTATTAGTGTGCTATTCATTAACTGTACTGGCAGCAGATGAGAGAGGATAGGGAGACTGAAGGAAGTAGCCATGGCTTTTAATTTCCTGAAGAGAGTACGCCCAGCTACCGCTCTGCAGCCTCTGTTTACGCAATGGCCTGTAATTCCTTCTCAGCCTGGACCAAGGCCTTGTGTCGAGTTACAGACATGGCTTCAAACAAACAAGCATCTTTACCACAGCAAAGACATTGTGGCCATATACCTATATACAGGATGACCCAGCTACACATTAAAGCGACTGCAGCATCACAGGCTATCATAAGCTACATAACGACCATGATAGCCATGTTGGCCAGCTGTGCAGGCTTAGCAGCACACCTTTCCAAAAGGCTGAGTAAGCGCATATCAGATTCAGGCAATAATGTAGTCTTGGGCATGAGCATACCACCAAATAGGCCAGACATAACCATGTAAGACCAAAACAAATCGTTGGCAACATTCACTAGTCTCAAATCGGATTTTTCTCCTCACATGTGACACAGATCCGATGTTTTGTAATCGGTGCAAAACACTGCATGAAGCAACAAAAAAAAGTGACATCCTAGAATAGGTATGAGCAGTCATCCCCCAAAAATCAGATATGAGCAGCAATTGGGAATTGAGCATCAAGGCCTGCGGTGTGAACGTAGCCTCAGTGAGCAGATCTGAGGTGGGCTGCAGGACCCACAACACAGTCTGAAAATGGGCATGACTGTTTGAACACTCAGAGGGACGCCTGGCTACCTCCAGCAAGAGAGGAAGTCTGCAAGGACTCTGTGCTTTTGCCGCAAATCGCCCACCCACACCTCACAGACGTGTGAAATATTAGAGATAGCTGTGACACACACAGACTTCCATGCAGACACTAAACTTCCCTACAGGACGGTATTGCGTAAGAGTTGGCCATGTAAACGGTTGCGATAGAGACGCCGGTGTTTCTTTTTTGTATCAATGCAAGAATGAAGTCTGACACTACTTGATACTTATTTGATTTTACATAATTGATGATGGCAACAGACTGATGGCAAGGGTCACTACCTTGCATAAAGTAGGCCATGAAAAAAGGAATAGCCCAGTAACACAGTTGGGTTGGAGTTACAGCATATTATGCAATTAAATAAATATCAGTAAATTGATGCCATATGCAATTCATTTTGGTGGTTGTATCTTCAGCCAATGGGATGTGTAAAATCAACTGTTTGTAATCTTTAACTATTCCTATATACAAAAATATTGCACTGGCAGAGGTAGTGTAGACCTGGAGAGCTGTGCAGGAGTTTACCTCACACAGTGCCATATATATACATTACCTTCAATTACATTACATTACATTACGGCATTTAGCAGACACTTTTGTCCACAGTGACTTACAATAAGTACATTTTGTCTAAATGAATCAACCAACCGTATATCGCAGTCTTCATCAGCTAAGTCTTCAATAGGAAAAAGTAGCATTCATAGTCCGATTTTTTTTATTTTCAAGAAGAGAAGAAGAGTAGAAGGAGACCCCTACATGTTAGATAGGTCGGGGGGGTGGGGGGCTGGGGGGCGCTAGGCAACCTGCTGGGTTTACTTTAAAGATTCTTGTTTTTTGTTTCTCAGCTCTCATTGCTGTGGTGTGTCTGCACTGCACTTCCCAGAGATCACTTGTGTCCTGTACTGTGAGGTTGTTTTCTGTTTTTCCTTGGATTTTCTGTTTATGAAGTTTGAGTTGTTGTTATTGGCGCCCTTTTATTTGTCTGTTCAGCCATGGTGGCTATCACTGCTCTTGCTGAGTACTCAGTTCTTCTTCTGTTTATTCCAAACAAACTGGAAACTTCCTGTGTGCCAGTGGATTTTTCCCAGAAAAGACCTACCAGACATTGGGTGTTCAGAACAGCAAATGCTGAAGTTTTCACGAGCTGGGTATAGGTGGAATCACTATTGTGTTATCATTCAGCGACAGAGAGTAACAAAACTGGCATTTATTTATAGAAAAATTTCATGGATTATTACTTTACAGATGCCTATAAATAATAGCAAATATACATGCTCATCCATGCTGGATATACTGGCCCCTGAAACACTTGAAGACACAGACTTTGACTTGAGTCTCTTCTGCTCACGCTATCATCTGGCCCCTGAGGGCTGGAGCTCCTCTGGCTGAGCTGAGCCATGACAGGACAGACCAGGAAGACACATGAAGAGACGGGCAATCCTCCAGTCTAGAGATCCTGCCTGTGCCATGACAAGGTTTACAGAAGTGACTAACATAAAGACTGATGTGGACTAGGGCCAGGCCAGACCCCAGACTTCCACACGGGCTGTATAAGCCTCCTATGTGTGTGTGCCAGTTGGGAGTGGAAGAGTCAACTGGCAGAATGCTCCTTATAAATGAGGCTGGCTGACAAGGAGGTGCCAATTCTGTCATAGGGGGAAAAGCATAAACCTGAGAGATGCTTTTATGGAGCCATCAAGTCAAGTGACTGTCTATGCAGAACTCATACACACAACTGTGTTTATTTTTACAGCACATGATACTGAGTAGTAAATACAGATTTTACCCAAAATGTTTTTTAAAGGTGTATTTGTCCAAGGAGAGTCGACTGCATGCTTTTTCCCAGCTTCACATTCATACAATTACACATTTTCACACCTGGGAGCTGCCCAGTGACACGGTCGTTTTCTGCAGCTCTGTACGGAGAGCTGTGGGGTCGGGAGCTGTCCAAGGTTCTCCTCAGCTCAGAGCTTCTGAACCTCATCTACCATCCCCTGAAAAATACTGTTGGACTCCTGAGACCTGCCGACAGTTGCTGGTGCAGTGTGAGCTGGCCATCGAGTCCCAGCCATCCAGGTTCCCCAACGAGAGAGTCAAGATAGCCTTCTTGATTCAGCTTCTGTCCGGTCCGCCTCTGGCGTGGGCTACTGCTGTGTGGGAGCAACGGGCGCCAGCATGTCGGTCCTTCCAAGCCATTGCCCAGGAGCTAACGCAGGTGTTTATCCATCCAGTGACGGGACAGGAGGCACACAAGCGGCTGTACTCGCTACGACAGGGAAAATACACTGTAGCAGAATACACAGTCACATTTCACACACTAGTGGTGGAGAGCGGCTGAAATGCTCCTTCCCTCCTCACATCGTTTCAACAAGGCTTGTCAGAGGATATAAAAGATGAACTGGCTTCCAGGGAACAACAAGAGGATTTGGAGGAGCTGATTAAACTGGCCATACGGGTTGATAACCGGATCCGGGAGCGGCGGAGGGAGAAGAGAATCAAGAGTTTTCAAACTACACTGTACTCCATCCCTTACCAGCCAGCCATCTGAAGCGGAGGAGTCTATGCAGATTGGTGGGACCAGGTTGATTCTGCGGATGAAAGAGGGCTGCTGCCTCTATTGTGGAGATGTGGACTAGTTCCTAGCCCAGTGTCCTAAACGCCCAGTAAAAAAGGAGACCAATAACTGGGGGGAGTTCTGACAGGTTGAGTCTCCACGCCTGCATCCACCAAGTTCCGAATTCTGCTCCCAGCCACAATCTCCTGTGGACCCCAGAGGCGTAAGCTCAGTGCCTTTATTGACTCTGGAGCCGCTGGCAACCTGAAGGAGTCCATAAATGTAACGGCGCTTTGACTCTGGAAAGGTTTGGCTTTGACTTTCCGCTCATGCTTGTACTAGAAGGGAATCGTAAAGAGACAATTTCCTTCGATCTAGTCCACTCCCCTGAGTTTGCTCTGGTCTTTGGATATCCATGGAGGAGTGGGGTCCTATATGTCAACTTACTTGCCTGAAAACCACCCAGGAGACACACTGCACAGTCAACACCCTCTAAGCCTGTAGACCTGTCTGTCCAAAGTCCCTTCAGAATATTTTGATCAGCATGAGGTGTTCAGGAAGCGCAGAGCCATTACTCTTCCTTCACACCGGCCCTATGATTGTGCTATTGACCTCCTCCTGGGAAGTAGTGCATCCCGGGGCCATCTCTATTCCATCTCCGACCCGAGACAAGAGCTATGGAGGACTATATTAAAGAGGCCCACCACATGGAATTCATCTGTCCATCGACCTCACCTGCGAGAACAGGGTTTTTTTGTGGGGAAGAAAGATGGTACTCGTCCATGCATTGATTACCGGCCCCTGATATAATGTCACCATAAAGAATCGTTACCCTCTTCTGTTGCTGGACTCTGCGTTTGAACATCTCCAGTGTTCACTAATATTGATCTGCGCAATGCCTACAACCTCATCCATATCCGTGAGGGTGACGAGTGTAAGAGGGCTTTCATTAACCCTACTGGTCACTACAAATACCTGGTAATGCAGTTTGGGTTAGCTAACGCCCCAGCAGTATTCCAGGCTCTCGTCAGCGATGCCCTTTGGGACATGCTGAACAAGTTTGTATCTAAAGGGACGCTTCACCTCTTCCCCTGTTCTGACCCACCCAAATTCGGCTTTGCCATTTATTGTGGAGGTGGATGGCTCACCCCTACTGAGAGTAACTATGATGTTAGCAACCGGAAGTTGCTTGCAGTGAAGGAGGCCTTGAAGCAGTGGCGGCATTAGTTGGAGGGGGTAGAACCTCTCCTATATTCAGCATGCCGAGCGGCAAAATTCTCATAATACGCGCATAACTCCCTGCAGTCCTCGTCCACAGGGATGACGCCATTTACGTGTCAGATAGGGTTCCAGCCACCATTATTTCCTCACCAGGAACCTAAGATGGGGGTGCCAGCGGCAATAAATGTGGTGAGGCGGTGCGCTCGAACATGGAGGAGAGCCAGGGCTGCCTTGCTACGCGTTAGGACCAGACACTCCCGACAAGGCCAACAGAATAGGAACAAATAGGAACTGTTTGAACTTGCTGGGTTGTTCTCTGTATATTTTTCTGTCACATTTTACAGTGGATGAACACACACACACAGACACATAGATCGCTCCAATTACTGGCCCATGATCTTGTACAGATACTGTATCCCTTTGATAGTGAAGGTCAGATTTGGTACCACACATATCTAATGGGAAATCTGTGTTCACCGGCAACATACCTTCACCTGTAGTGAATAGTTCCCGTTACCAGCCTGCTGTGACAGACTTCTGTTATATATTCTGATCCAATGCATTCAGTACAGAGTTACTTAGAAGGAGGCATGCTGATCACATTACTGGGTCAATGGAATTACTTTACTGGGCAGCCCACTTGGGACAGTTTCAAGTGTCTATTTAAATGCCTATTTAAAGGTCCAGGGGAGATGGTAGTACCACATCTAATATCAGGTAATGGTGATGGATACAGCATTTGAATAGGTATCTACATGAAAAGATAGATCACTGTAATATGCATTGCTCGCTTGCCATGACAAGCGGTGTTGCCGTCATTATGTGACACAAAAGTCGACATCATAAAACAAAATCAACCTCTCTTTGTTAAAAAAACGTTTTTTGATTGTGCGCGTCTGGATCCTCGGCAGGGGCGATGAGAAACGTGAGGGCGCGGTGTTGGGTTGCCTCCAGACCCATTTTGTGTCCTCGATCCGTGGCTCGAGACAAAGGGACCACAGAAACCGGAGCCCAAGGTAGTGCTGCACTTCTGCTGAGAGTCGGTGAAGAAGAATGGAGTCTTTCTCCTTTGTCCAGCCGAGCTAGCTGTACTGTACACCTTGGAGAAGCACTCAGCACCAAGGGGAGATAGGTTGCCTTGATAATGGACACACACAGGCCCCCTCTTCAGGATCCACTTCGCTTGCCAGAGCCTGAGAGAGGCAAGGGAGGGTTTCACTGAATCACTTCAACCTGGCTTGTCTATTTGTCTGGCTGGAGCGCAAGCAGCGAGAGCAAGAAAAGCACCATCCTGGTTTCATCTGACACTGTGGCCTTTTCGCGAAAAGCCAGACTCTGTTTGTCACTGGTTTGGTTTTTTTTCCTGTGCGTGTGGGAGGCCTGACACAAATAAAGCACTCTGACTGGATGTAATGTGACCACTGAAAGCCGCCTCGTTGGTGTCCTCTCCCCGTTCTGTCTTTCACACACGCAGACAATGATGGTGGCGATGCTTTGAGAGAGAAACTGGCACATTTATTGTTCTCGAAGCCCAGAAGAACGTTCTGCAGAACATCATAACAATCCCATGAGGACTACACACTCTGTAAACAATGGCCCTTACATCAAAGCGAAACAGTGTAAACTAAAATGAGAGATTACCTCAGTCAGCCACACAAAAGACCAAGTGTTCAGTGGAAAAGAAAAGCAGAGAATCACCTCGAGGATTCACCTCGGCGAACTATGGCCTCCTGACGATAGCATACACCCGAAGGGAGCTGATAGACATCGCTCAGTGCCCGATCGCTTCCAGGTCCACATTCCTGTCTCTGCCTCCTTCAACATAAAAGAGGGAGAAGTTATCGGGTTGCCTAGATCAGGAGAAATCCCCCATATATTAGGGCACGGTTACGTTGCTTACATAACAGGGAATGTGAGGAATGTTCTCATCAAGCACGATATTCATCCACCTGTTGAGAGGAGACGCAAGTGGAGTACAATATAGTCCTTATCCATTCATCTTCTGCTCAGCTGTCTTCCCGTTCTTTGTTTTTCCATGTCTCTAATACTATATATGGATGTTTATACTCCAGCTCATTGAGACCTGACAGGTTCTGACAGGACCCACTGGACCACTGCGGTCAGGATATATTTTTCTTTCCCATTCCCTTAATCGCTCAGGTTTGGGTTGAGAACCGGCTCCAAATATTGTTGAAAAATACTGCTATTAGCAATTTATCGTTAGCAATTTGGTAGCCAAATCCTCTCCTCATGCTCCATTTGGTTTTCAATGTACTGTACTCACTTGCTGAATTATTGAGTGCTACGTTCAAATGTTCTCTTACCTTATGAAGTAAAATTTCCATATTGAAGAAATTAATAGACAGTTTAAGTGTTTCCATTACATGAAAAGTGAAGTCATATTGAGAAATAGTATAGTTCAAATATCCGTTTGACTATCTTTCACTCAATGCAGAGAGACGTGTATCATCTACTTGTTTGCGCTATCCCTGTGTTCCCGTATGTGAAGCCCTATTGTCCTTGTGCGGGTCAGTATTTTTATGGTGTTCAGAACTAACTACTGTTGTAAGTTAGGAGCCTACACCGACTGTACACCTACACAGCAGGTCATTTCATGTCTAGCAACCAGGAGTCCATTTCATATGAATTGAATCAAGCACCCATTAGCAATACAGTATGGATTTGATCTGAGCTGAGACATATTGGAACAGTGAGGTAATGTTGGTCTTTTTTGCAGTTAAAAATGTTTTTAACATGAAGGCCAGTTTAGTCCCTCTAAAGCTGATGCATTAATGCATTGTCAGAAATGAGTAGCCTTTCGTTTTTGCCTTGATTTTACGATTAAGGTATATCCAAATGAAAGTGAAAAAGTGGTAATGGCTTTTTCAGGCCTCAAGGTAATAAAAACAAGAAATTTTGAAAGGGTATGTAGACTTCTAATATCCACTGCATGCAACTTTGTTATGGTCTGGTTACCACAGGATCTGGTGCATATTTTAGCGGCAAGGTTATGTTAAGCGAAGATCAGTGCCAAAGCTTGGATTAAAACTCCTCTCAGACTCTACCGTTTCCATTGGCCCCCCTACATAACCTGCCGATACGTTGCTAGCTTTAACACCACAATAAAAGCAGCCCTTTAGACAGCCCAGTAATGCAGACAGAGGACTTTCACACAGCGATAAAGTCTGTTTTCCTGCAGATTTCCTAAAGCTTGTGATTACTGAGCTAATTGCTGACATTCCTTGGAGAACTTGCAGGCTACTGCTCAGAAAGAGACAGCTTACTAGAACAGTGGGCTCCTTATACAGTACGACACTATGTTGTTCTGCCCTATAAGAAAACCCTAAATGAACTATGTATGTGTTATATAAGAAACAACGGAGTGGCCACAAACAGGTACATTTAAGGGGCATCGAAACAGTCCTTGACAATCAGAAATATTTAGCCTTTTAAAGTTGCACTAGGCAAGATTTTAATGTAAAAATACATCCATCTTATCAGCACTAAATCACAATGTGGGGTTGCAACAGGGAAGAACGTCCCATTCCTGCTAATTGAGACGCTGTAGATTCACCCTGTTTGCCCATATGGTGTCGGGTATGGACACAAGAAGAATCAAAACTTAAGAGCAAAATCAAAACTGTCTGCTAAACGGCAGTGAAAAGCGCTCCGTCCAGAGAAAGCTGAACTCACCAACGTTAGATATTTTACCTCTCTTGTCCCTTTGGTATAAAACAATTGCAGACCGGCCAAGTTGGTAAACTTGAGTGTGCTATATGCTGTTTACTGACAACATGCAACACGATTTCACATTTCACAAGAGTTATGTCTCGTACGCCAATGTGTGAAGTTACCTACTGCAGCTTTACATTTCATGATAGGATCCTGATGCTGATGAACCTGCTTTAGTCTAGCTGATCACAGCAATGAGTATAGAAAAACTAAGACAATTTGAAGGGACGCTTTTTGTGTCACGGAACGAACACACAACTATGCTATAACGGCATGTCATCCAGAGCATTATAAACCACCAAACCCAACCCAGATTTGGGTCACCGGTTTACATAGAGATAGCAATTATTTCAATGGAAGCATATTGCTCGTGATGGGATGTCTACATAATAACACCCAAAATGACTTTCTCCCAAAACTACACAGAAGCAACGCTGTGGCCAGTAAGCTTGTGGGCTTGCTGTCCTTCGGTTGACTTCAACCATCACAGTTTTTGAATAAAGACATGCCATTGATGATTCTGGGAAACTTAATGTTTCAGTTTTAGAGGTTAGGAAATATAGTTGATTGTGACAGGAAAATGCAACCACTGTAAAAACATTACTTAATTGTCTCCATCAAAAGTGAATATAGGGCCGTTAGAACCCCCTTCGTGCTCTCAGAGACTTTTTCAGTTTCGATTATGGGATGTGAATCGGTGGTAAGAACGGAGCCTCTGCAATACTGAGCCAGTACAACACAAACCACAACACTGGCTGTTTCCCATTCAAAGGCGACAGACAGCATGACCTAATTCAGTAGTGTGGGGTCGGCAGACTCACATAATAACAGGGTTGGCCAGCTAACATCAGTGCTAACCTAAGATGCGTTGTAATGGGACAATCTTAGCCGGTGTCTTTCATCGACTGTACACTTTGGGCGTTTGTCTTGTCAAACATTTCAGCAGGAAAAAAAAGCCACACACTCTTAATTCTTCACCTCTGACCTTGTTTTTAAAGACACCGAACTGTCTGAGCTGTGAATTACAGGAGTGGGAGAGCACTCGTAATTACACGGAGGCTCTGGGTTTATGGCTATGTCACGGAGGCAGCGCCGGTGTGATGAGTCCCTTTCAAAATTCTAACTGTATGCTCGGCAGGGATGTTTAGTGAGCATGTTGCCTTTAACACAGACTTTGGATCAGACCCGTTATCTGCACTCTTACAGGTGAGAGATTTTCATAACCTTCATCACAGATTAGCCCCTAGAATTTCTTCAAAGCCAAGATCCTCAGAGAGTCCTTTGGTAACTGCATATGATGGGGGGAGCGTTGACTCATATCTAAGTATATGGGGCTGATATAAATAATTACCACTCAGCGTTCCCCCGCACTCAAGCTGCAGAGTTGTGTATGCAAGAGACAAACACTTTCTCCATTCATTTCAATTACACAAAACTCTTGCATATTTCCTATTTTTATCCCCAGTGTTATAAATTGAATAAGCGCTCCTGTAATTACACCATTTAACATTTAAAGTGTTCCACTCACTTAGCAATCGTGTATTTATGGTGTTATCTACATGGCTATTTGGAAATGAAAGAGTTTTAGGCTGCCAACCACAAAAAAGGCAGAGAATTTCCTAATTTTTCCACCACCTCAAAGCACGTGCGCTGCTTTAGCTAAATTGTCATTATGCCTATTGCTTTAAGACTGTGACCAAGAGTATGTAGCGGGCCTAAATGTGCTGGCTTGGCAGCGTCCCTGCTAATGAGGCCTTATAAAACACACTGCCTCATGAGGATTCAGCATACCGTCATGTCTGCAACCTTTTCCAAGCCAATTAGAGTCTAAAATGTGTCCCCCGGTCTTAACGAGGCCAAGGAATCAGATGTAATCCACTTGGTTAATGTTTATCAGCCTGGAAATGATCCCTTTAAACCTGTAGCCAGGGTGTTCTTGTGAGGCCTGGGTTGGTCCGGATCAGGGTGCCCTGTGTTGAGGGGAGTGGGTGGTTTCAGTGAACCACAAATGAGCTTGATAGGGTTTGTTAGCGCTAAAACCAAAACAGCTGTGGGACAGAAGTGTGTGGTCCCCACCACAGGACAAATAGGAGACCATGAGTGGACTGAAGCTAATGTGGGGATCTGACTACTCTGAGCAAATGGTGAACTACTCCTCATAGGTCTTATTGACTATGACGTGGGGCGGCACGGTGGCGCAGTGGTTAGCACTGTCGCCTCACAGCAAGAAGGTCCTAGGTTCACATAAACATAATTCAACATAAATCTTCTGTTCACGGTACATACCAAGCACAGAGATAAACTGTTCCTAGCACTGCACATACCCAGGGATGTAGTGGTAAATAAAAAGGAGTGTAAACTATGACCTCCAGTCGGTGATCATCATCAGGCAAACAACCACCAATATAAATACAAATCAATTATATTTTCAGAAAAGCATGAATCTATGGTTTGCTTTTCCTTAAAATATCTTCATAAGTGAGATCAGTTTGATACTACTTACTATGGTATACATTGAATGTCCAAAATATTAGGGACATCTTGCTGATATTTGCACAATGCGCATCTCAGTTTTCTCAAAGCTTAAAAAGTCTGCTTCTCTTTATCTCCATCTCCTCCATCTGCACCGTGTCCCAAATATTTTGTTCTGAATTCAAGTCATGAAG
>OMOT01027522.1:0-14238 GCA_900312575.1 Acanthochaenus luetkenii | reverse complement strand
GGGCTGTGGGGGATCTGGGGGTCTGTGGGAGATCTGGGGGTCTGTGGGGGATCTGGGAACTAATAATTTGTCAATTTGAAGCATTTTGCTGCATCTGCCTGGGGAGACTTCAATCTCTTTCCCCTCAGCCTTTCAGCACCACCTTTACATGTTTTACCTCGTTTGTTATCCTTGTAGTTAGTTGGCGAGTCAAAATGCAAGTTCCAATGTGACCATCTGCAGACAGAGGGGCGGGACAGACCCACGTGGACCAACGGTAATCGGCTAGGGGAGGTAGGGAGGCTTACAAGAGCAGAGCATATCAGATGTTAGCGCTCACATAAAAATATCGATACCAAGTGTTTCCTTTAACCAGTTTTACTACATTTTATGTGTATCACCTTCCGCTGCTCACACACACACACACACACAGGCACGCCGAGAAAGACACGCAGTCGCAGACAGTCACTCAACCAGACAGAGTCAGAGCAGATGGTTTTATTTCAGTTTATTTTTTTATTTCACTTATTTGATTAGCCCAAATGTTCAGCTGACTGGTGCGAAGAATAACTCCTGAAAAGGGTAATAATACTGAACACGTGTTTTATAATTGCTGTTGTTAAACAGAAAACAAAGAGAGAAGTCTGATCTTTGGCAGTTTATTTAATACTAATGCATTCAAATATAATTTTTTTGATGTTTGCATTTACCAATTTTCACCGTAGAAGATTTCCCCTTTTTTGTACAAAGACTTTCTAAAGTATCTGTATTGGTATAGGCATACTAGCCTTTGTATTACATTGAATTGGATGGAAATAAAACCCCAGTGGTATCGCCCATCCCTAGTGTCGGTTTCTACCTGGAACCCTCTCTGCCACTGCGCCTGACTTCGCTTTGTCAACCTCACGTGACAGTGGGTGTGCTCCTTTTGGAGCAGCTGGGGCTCCTCCCGAGCGGCGAGGGAGGAGCATAGGCCACCTCTTGAATGGCGGAGGAAAACGTTAGCCGGTGGCAGGCAGGCAGACGGCAACTTAAACCAATTCAGTTCAACTTGGCAAAAGGAAAGAACGGCTCATCACCCAGCGAGACTCGGTTCCCAACGTTCCTACAAAAGAATCGGATTATTCGTGAACGACCAACCCCGACTGCACATTAACGTCACGTTATATGAACTATAAATCTGTAGTCCAACAGGACTCGATGGAGGCGTAACAAAACCCAGACGGCGGCGGAACACATTGAAAAAAAATGCCGAAGAAATACACATACAGTCGTGAAACGCTAGAGTAAGTATACATGTTCTCTATGTAACAAACATGTGTCTGAGCAATGTTGACACTGCTCCAGAACGCGAGCGTAAGGTAACATAACTCACAATGCTAACTGCAGCTAACTTGGCTAGCGCTAAGCGTCATGGGTCGTGGCGCAACATCCGGTGTTCCAAAATAAAAGCTGTCAAGAGGATTTAGAAAATGTGATTTTGTTTTAGATCCCACTCACACAGTTACCCTATCAGACCCCTAGTGGCCGTTAGGAGGCATGGCAATGTCTGCAGACACTGAACAAGGACCATTCTTCGCATCTGAGACACTGTGTCCTTGGTCCTTCATGTCATCGTAGACATGTGAAGTGGATCAGTGAACCTGTGGACTTTTAGTTTTTTACTTTGACATCGTAGCCTATCAAAAGTAGTCGTTTACTCAGATCCAGTGATGTTAGCGCAGGTATAAGAATGATGAGTAAAATGGAAATGTCACCGTTATCATGAAAGGTGTTCCTTTTAAAACTTGACACTGACATTTGTTTTAATCTATACCCACACAAATAGAAAGTTTGATAAGTAGGCCTACGGTAGAAAAAGTCCTTATACCTTCACTCCAGTTGCAGCACAGTGGGTAAGAGAAACAGAACTAGTGTTGGAATTGTGCACTTTGTTACTCTTGACATGTACATAATGCATAATGTTCTTTCGCAAATGTGCAGGATTCTTGAATCAATGTGGGCGCAGGGAATGCAGAATTGCAGCACTAACGAGAACAAATTGAAAATCCAGCGGGCAGCTGTGGCAACAGGCCTTGTGGATGAGAGAATAAAGGTACAGTACACTCTTTTGTAATAGAGAGAGACGCGCACCCTCCTGCATGATTTTTTTCGGACATACAGTATTAATGAAGATACAAAAGAAAGAGAGAGATGTGACTTCAGTCACAATCTACCCATTCTGGCACTGAAAACATGCTTTTTTTAACGGAGATGACTTGGGGCCTATATTTCTGCATGGATTGGGTTTATCAAAGGGACATCTCGTGTTTTCACAGTGGTATAGAGCGCCTGACAATGAGTTTATGGATGTGTTGTTTCCTCTCTTCTGACACCTCAATGAATTGCACCATATGATATTCTTTATGTTCTGTGACAAAGGTTTGGATATACTACAGGAACAGAAAGAAGAGGAAGGAAGATGAGGGGCAGACAAAGAGAAAGCAGTTGTGTCCTTCCATGACAACGGCGAACATTTCTACTCAAGGTATAGTAGTCTTATGATGGCTTACCTTGTTTTACTTTCCAAAGTCATTCTTGAAATGAATATCTACTGGGCACTTTGTGTACTACTACCCACTGTAGTGTTGTTTGAATAATGTTGTGAATTAAACATTCTTCAGTTCATGTTTGTTGCATGATGCAATTCAGTGGAGTGGAGTTCAGTGTGGTTTGCATTGGGTGATTACCCAGAATATTTTTTAAAGTACATATTAAGTATCATCCTTTTCAGCTAGGAGGTACAGGCCTAGGCTGCAGGTGAAAGTCCTGATCAATATTTGCATATCTCTGCCAGAAAGCAAGTGTATCCCATATATTATTTCAGATGTAGCTTAAGAGACTGAATTTAATTAGCTTTAAACTTTTGAATTATTTGAATGTTTATGAATGCATATTTATTCAATTCTAATACTTGTTGCCTTGAGAAAATCATCTTTGGAAAGTCAAGACACTAAAAACAACCTAAGCAGAATATAACATTACAGTTAAATATGTAAAGATCTTGGGCAACTTTTTGAAATATTTTAGCATCAATAGATCACAATGCAATGCAGCCACAAGAAGTGTTTCAGTAAGGGACAAAAAGCATTCTGGGAAATGTAGGAAATCGCTAACTGACGTGGAAGTAGACGAGGCAGGTGGAGGGGAAAGTAAATTACAACACTTTGTCACAAAATAACATCTGGAATGTGTTTAACATCACAAGTTGTAAGTAAGTGTAGGAGTATCTGAGGGTGGATTTTACATGACAAAAATAGGTTTTGCTGAAACACTGAAATGATCTTTATCGCTTAAGGACGCATAATGTTACAGGGAAGACGAGTCAAGATGCCGCTGAAGAGACGAGGCAGGGACAGAAAGACCCAGGCCAGGACGCGTCATCTGATGAGGAGACGAACATAGCCACAACGGATCTGCCTCTTGAGGTCCCAGACAAAGACGGTCAACAAGAGACAGCCGCCTGTCTAATACAAAGTGTGGAGGATAAGGTGGGGAAATTCATACGTAGTAGCCAAAAGGAAACTACATTGGTTTGCTAGGTAAACATGATGCGATATGGATGTAACCCTGTGATTTAATATGTGGTGTATGCAAGAGGAGGGCAGCACCTTTATGAATGGTTTAATTCCAAATTACTATATATTCATACTGGGGAAAAGGTATGATGTTTATTAGACATTAGACGGCGGGATGGACTGCTGAAACGTTAGTTTAAAATGTTTTTTTTGACATCCAAATCAATCTATGCATTTGAGTTATGGGTGTGCGGCAACTTTTCCTTGTTTGAGAACTGATGTTTATTCATCAGTATTTTAAGAACACAACAGAACATACACTCCAAAATGTTACCATGTGGTAGACCCAGCCAATGACTTCAATAATGTCCAGTCAATATGACCATCAAGCCAGCAACTATGTGATAAGAGTAGGCATTTCATTTTGGTATGTAACTCTTAAATTTGAGTTGTACTGGTTTCAGTGGGGAGTGTTTGTGTTCAGAGTCTTCTTATTGCTGAGCTTTTCACCACCGAACAAAAAAACAACAACAAAAATGAAACCATAGTAGATTCCCATGCAGCTCTCTATTCTGTTATGTTCTACTATAAATGAAACCTCAAAAAAGTTGAATGTGGGGCAAAAAGTCAGGCGAGCATACCGTAACTTCACGTCAATTGAATTCATACAAAGTCAATATTTGGTCCACACTATTTACATACCACCACATACAACTCACTGTGATTTCAGCTACAGGATGGATTTTCTATATTTCTTATATGGGAAAATCCTAGCAAAAGCGTCTTTCTCTGAATCTTGAGCAGTCTATTCTCTAAGTGACACTATTATTTATTTATTTAGCATCTTCTAGGGCAAACACAGTTGAAACGTGGAACTTGCTGCGCCCGCACAAGTCTGATGAGTCTATCATGTTTTTGTTTCTTTCAGATTCAGGAGCTCCAGACTAGTAATTGCGAGGTTATTTTCATGGTCTACAACCACAGCAGCAGGGTCCTGTCCACCACGGGGACGATGAAAGGGTTGGACTTCCTGAACTCTCAGAATCCAGGCATTCACTTGCAGTTTGCAGCAGCTGTGTCAAACTCCTCCAGTGACTACACTTGAAAACGATTCATACCGTGGGCCTGCGTGAATACTCTGTTCCATCGGACTGGGTGGCGTCCGTTCTTCTGGTATAGCTGGACACCTCTGATGCAGCTGTTTGAGCTCCATCCTAAATTGCTGGCATGTTTTGAGCGTTTCATTTCACCGGTACACTGGCAAGTAATTAATGAGTCGGAAGTTTTAATGTAACATTCGAAGTGGACTTGTTCACAGTCAAGGCTCATGAAGACGGTAGTCCTTGTTATTGCTCAGGCCTGATAACATGGAACCAGTATCCATGGGTCCTGGAAATGTATGAAAAAGTCTTAAAATAGATTACCAAAATGTAAGGCCTTTGTTTGTACTGTTTGCCTTTCTTTTGTTTTTCTTGACTAGCACTGTCAGTGCACGTTTGCGTTTATTTGTGGTGTTTAACGGCATCCAACGTTAATGGTGCAATACTGCCCTCTTCCGCATTTCTTGTATACCTAGGGATTGAAGCCTACACTCTGTACAATAATCTTTTGAATGATTCAATACTGTTCTACAACCCACGTTGCTATCTGTCAAATACAATATTCCTATCAACTCAAATCCTCGTTTTCCCAGCTTGTCTTGAATCTGTAAAGAGAGAGCTCCTGACGTCACGGCTATGCCGTTCACATCAGCCAATGGTGAATCAGTAAAGAGTATCCCCTCAGCCAATCACGGACTTGAGCTTAGTTAAATATTTTAAAAAGAGGGACGTTTGAACTCAAACAAGTATCGTCTGAATGAAGTGTTAAATCTGGCGACGCAAGCGAACTTGTGGTGAGCGCAAGAAGTACTGGTGTATTTTGTACTTTATGGACCGGTTTTAATACCCGCTGTTCAAAGTTCGACACCGCGAGAGGTTGGTTACAAAATACGGTACATGTATGTATGTAACGCTAGTCGGGTAGCTAACAGCAGCTCTTGTCAGCTAGCCGACTTAGCTAACGTTAACGTTACCTGCAAGTTTACCGACCTTTTAGCATTCTGACTTGGATTTGTCATCTGAGCTCATCTTTCAAGTGGAGACCGGAGAGAGGTTGTTGTGCAGTAATATATCTAGGTAAGTTACGTTAGCTAATGATTATCAGTAGTTTTGTGGGTGTAGTTTTGGGCGTCCAACATCTCTAGCTAGCTAGCTTACGTTGGTTAACCTAATGCTAGCTAGCTTGCTAAATTTACGCTCCCTCGTTTTGTACGTTAGCCGCCCGAGGATGGTGGATGACATCCAGCTAAGTTAATTCAAATTCATTGGGATTCAAAGAAGGAAAACCTAATATCTCCATTACTTAAGAAAAGTACAGAGCTTGTACTTTTTGTCCAGTTTCTCAATTATGTAAAATGTAAGTTAACTAGGGCGCTTTAGTGGTGATGGAAGGATTGTTTAGCCCTAGAAAGTACAGGGGGGGAATACTTTAACAAACTAGCATTTTCTGCTGTTGTAATTTCAAATTGAACATAGTTTAAGTTTCCAGTCTTTATAGAAAATTGTACTTTCTATCGATATGTTTTATGTGGGTTGTCTGATTAATATTTAAAAGACTTCTTTCCTTTTCCGCAGAATATGGATTCTGCCAGGGGCAAGTTCACAAAAGAGGTCAAGCCACAAAGGCCTGAAGTGAAGGTAGCACAAAGCATTTTCCTGACTGTCAAATCATGAGTACGGTAGTCTTTCTACCTGTCATCAGCGCTGCTTTACCCAGAGGGCGCAAGCTACAATGTTTGCCACCCTTAGTGTATGATTTATGTACTGACATTGAAGCTTTCAAACGGTACATTCAACTCAAATCAACAGCTCTTCCGAAAGTCAATTTATTCAGTGGTGACAAAAATAGGAAGCTGGGAATGCTACTTGTCTGTCAAAAATAGAGGAACAGGTGCTCTTCATAGTAGATTTTACTACATGTTTTGGAAATTGTTCCCCTCCCTTGCATAACATTGCAATGGATAGCAATAAATGGTCCAAGGCACTCCTTGTAGCATTTACAATTATTTTATTTTAAAGTATTAAAAGCATAATACAATTATAGACGCGTTTCAGCTAAGCTGAGCCTTCGTCATGATCAAAACATGTTATGCCAACTAGGAGTGGAAACAATTTCCAAACAAAATTTGTAGCTCGATGTATTCAGTTTTTGGTGCTTTTCTTTAATTACAGTCAAGCAGTGATGGACCAAAGCGGATTCCTGTGTCACAGACTCGGACCACTCAAAAGCCTGTAGTCACACCAACCCAACCACAGCGGGTCCTATGTGTAGCAAATGGACCTCAGCGCATTCAGCGACCTGTGAGCCATCAGAAGCCGGTGTCCCACGTCTGCGCTGTTATTAAGACGCATACAGCCAATCAGAATGAGAACCCTGCTCCTCGGAATGGAAATCCTGCAGCTCAACCCAAGTTCAGTACCCAGCAAAGCCAGCCGAAGACAAATGTGTGCAAGGTGAACCTGGAGCCAACTGCAACGGAATCATCAATGCATGAGAAGCCACAAAGTAAGAGTTTACTGACTTGTGGTTTGACAAATCTTGTGCATCGTTGGCTGCTAATACATGTAGTCCGTTTTTTCCCCTTATGTTAGGTAAGCCTGATAGGAATGACTCCACAAATGTCTCTGTATCAAAGTAAGTCCAATTAGTGTGCTTGAAGAGGACATTTCTATAATAATACAAATGAAGACTTCTGCAGTGAAACATGTCAAATGTTCTCAACCACTCCGTCTCCTTGTGCTCACACAGGAAGCGGTGGAAGCTGGAAGACTTTGACATTGGTCGCCCCTTAGGAAAGGGTAAATTTGGCAATGTCTACCTTGCCAGAGAGCGTGAAACCAAGTTCATCTTGGCCCTGAAGGTCCTCTTCAAGAAGCAGCTGGAAAAGGCGGGGGTGGAGCATCAGCTGAGGAGAGAAGTTGAGATCCAGTCTCACCTCAGGTAGCTGCCAAAATATTTGGTTTACATTATGGCATTTAGCAGGCGCTTTTATCCAAAGCGACTTACATGCCTACATTATATGTTAACTACATCATATACATATCACATCATATATACATACTACACACAAACATGTCTTTGGACTGTGGGAGTGAACCGGAGCACCCAGAGGACAACCCACCCAAACGCGGGGAGAACATGTAAACTCCACACAGAAAGGACCTGGGCAGAGATTCGAACCCACGACCCTCTTGCTGCGAGGTGACAGTGCTAACCACCGAGTCACCGTGCTGTTTGCATGTGGTTCTTTGTCACATGAGACTACATGACTTTTAAAATCCTAACAGACTTTGGAAAATGGAAAGGATTTCACACTAAATTACAGACTTTAGCTGATTTTTAGTCTTGTCATTGATGCGCACAACCCATACATTTGTCAAGGGGCATCACATACCATATGTGATGGGGGTTCACTGACGGAGCCCTGCAATTCTCAAATCTTGTGGACCACTCATAACCACAATGTCCCTCTCATACTACAGGAATGTATCCTGATTTGTCCAGATTCTTGTCGTTGAAATCAAACTGTTTTCAATGCCGTCGGTGGCCTAAACTGGTCTGCAGCTTGATTAGGGATAAGACACTGAGTCCTTACTCCCAAGCTCCACTAGAGGCATCAGGCATTTAATTCAGCCTTTGTGGTAAAGCTTCCTTTGAAATCAATGAAAACTGCTACACTGCCCTCAATGGAACTGTATAGGCATTGAGAAACAAAGTTGGTATCGGTTGTTTTCTGGTGTATTAATTTGTTTGAAAAATCCTAAAATGAATTGCAATCCACTAGGGTATAATGTTCAATACACTTTTCAAAGTGACAGGCTTTAAAAAAAGCAGGTAATTGTTACCTACCATACAAGTGCCTGGCTGTATTGTAATTTCTTTCAGCTCGGCTTTTGTTTACATTTGTGTACATAAAATACCAAAGATATCGATGTTGGTGAATGTGGAACGTCACATTGATGCAACATGTGTAATGGGAATTGGGAGGGTTAGCCAGTTTGTACACTTTTAGATTAGCTGTGCCAACTATTGGTGCCAATTCCCTCATTCCTGTTAAGTCAGCAAAGACTCATCCTGATCTTGAAATCCAGTCAGTACGCCACAATTAGTCTTCCTTTTTTCACACACAGCACCCATTGATGAGAAGCAGAAATCGCCTTGTTAATAAAACAAAAATATGCACCCCCTCAAATTTTTGTGACTAATCACATCTGAGATCTTCACTCATTACACACAAAATATGACTATCTTAATAGTTCACACTACCCATAAAAACACTTTGCTGCAGGATCAAAATATTTTGTGAAAGCTTTGCTACAGCACAAGAATATAGTTACATTCTGAATTAGCCACCAACGTGTAGTTCTTGAAGTATTGGTGGGTGTAGCACAAAATATTTCTCCGCATAGTCTTCTGTATCGGTGTCCCACAGGCACCCTAATATCCTGCGCCTGTATGGCTACTTCCACGACACATCTCGTGTGTACCTCATCCTGGAGTTTGCACCCAAGGGAGAGCTCTACAGCGATCTACAGCGCCTTGGCAGTTTTAATGAAGAGAGGAGTGCTACAGTAAGTCTGCATGTCAAAGAATGCCTTTGTACATTTTGTGCTTTGCTCCAACGTACACACGTACAGTTCTGTTCTTGTAGAGGGTGACGGTAAGCCACCGTTATGTCTTGATCCATGTCTCTTCCATTTCTTGCCCCCCTCCCCTAACTCCCTATTTTCATTACTTGTAGTTGGCCGTAAAGTGTACGCTTCTGTGTACGTGCTCATATTTTTAAGTTTTTCTTTTTCTTTCATCTCCCTAGTACATCATGGAGCTGGCAGATGCCCTGAACTACTGCCACTCCAAGAAGGTCATCCACAGGGACATCAAACCGGAGAACCTATTATTGGGGTCCAACGGGGAGCTGAAGATTGCTGATTTTGGCTGGTCGGTCCACACACCTTCCTCCAGGTATGCCGTTGTACAAATGGAATCTGTCTGTTATAATCTCAGTGGTAGAAAGTGCTGTATTTAAGGGCCCATTTGTAAAAGTGTAGTATCCTAATGTTGGGGGAGAAATAATGTTTTGAGCCTGCATTTGTAATTGTAGCTTGTTTGTGTTCCATGACTAATGTGTACACATCAGGAATTTTATTCTGTCCTGAGACATGTGCATGAGAATTTGAAAGTATATAGCAATCCTGTAACTATGTGCGTGTGTAATTTGACGGGTAGTAGGGACACCTCCTTGCAGAGAGCTGTCCTGATTGGTTGTTCATATTCAGGCACCCTGAGATTTTGGAGTGGCTGATTACAGAGCCTGGACAGTCAGTGTTTTTTTGTTTTTGTCAGAGCAGTTGATTTATTGATAGCTGTCGGAATGTAAAGAGAATTTCACCAAATATTACCACAATTCTTCTTTAAAGAATGGCCTACTTCAGCTTTTGTTTCCCTTGTGCAGGAGGTCCACCTTGTGTGGAACACTGGACTACTTGCCTCCAGAGATGATTGAGGGAAGAACTCATGACGAGAAGGTGGACCTGTGGAGTCTGGGGGTCCTTTGCTATGAGTTCCTGATTGGCAACCCCCCCTTTGAAACAAAAAGTCATGAGGAGACTTACCGCAAGATATCAAGGGTAAGGAAGGGTATAATGGGACACCCAAACAATGGGGATTTATTTTATAGAAGTGTAACTTGGATCAATTGATAAATGCCAAGGCAAATTGTTTTTTCTTTTAAACATAAGTCACAATGAAAAAGAAAAATTGCCTTTTCTCCTTGTTGGCTAGTTATTTATATCATGATGTACACCTATTAACAATAAATGCCAAGATTTACAACCATCACATATTTGTTTATTTTTATTATTACTATCCACTCCATGGAAGAATCTGGAATTAATTATATTTGTGTTTCAAAACGGAAATGCGTAGAATCACTGAAGCGAGGCACCATTGAAATGCAGTTTCCTTGTGACTTTAACATATTCATTTTCCAGTTATGCTTTTTTAAGCTTGTATATTGATCCATTTATATTCCTAGAAGTTGCAGTCTAGTTTGTTGTCGCTGGAGTTTGGCTCGTAACTGGCGTTCTTTATTTGGTCTGCACAAGTGTCATTTGTCTAAAAATGTTTTTGTTGTCCATGCAGGTGGAGTATAGTTACCCCGCTCGGATCAATGTCAGTGTTGGTGCCAAAGACTTGATTGGCAAGTTGCTGAAGCACAACCCCATGCACAGGCTGCCTATCCAGGGAGTCCTGTCCCACCCCTGGGTGTTCGAGCACTCCACCAAGAAGCCCACTACCAAGAAGCCCACCACCCTATCGGCCAGCACAGAACACAGCCAGTGAGCCCATTTGTCCCTCTCCACCCACTGGATGATGGCTATACAAGTTGTCATAACCCAGGGTATTTTGAGAGGGTGGAGCTAAGCTGTCAGTAACTTGCCAGTGCAGAACACACTGTTCACAAGTGCGAAACATGCACGCCAGTGTGCAGCTGATTATCTAAATTGGCACCACTTTCTCTATGGATTACTTCCTTTATCCTTCATATGGATGTTTTCTCTGCAGGCATCTTGAGCCATTGTATCGTCTTTCAAACTTTTTGTATCTGTCATCCCGATGGCGTTCTTGTCTGTAAATGTTTTACTGTTTGTAATTATGATCATTTTTGACCTTTACTGAAATTCCATTACTTGAAGTTATAAATGTTGTTCAAAATTGTCCCTTCTATAATTGAAAATTATTGTAACTTTTTATTTTTGGTATTTAAAACTCCCAGCAGCTGTCATGTTTGGTAAATAAGACTGCAGTAATGACCTGGATACTTAAGTTTGGATGAGTGTTGTAGTGTCGGGTGCTCACGCCCAGGTTGTTCCAGTGTTGTGTGTGGCCCATAGAGGGCGATGTGGCACCACCACATGTACACTTTCAGTGGGGAAAACGAATGTTTGAAAGTATTAAAGTATATAAAAATTACCATGATTTTTTTTTTTATGACTTGATAACCAAAATTAAATCAGTTATGAACGATTAAAGAAAATGTGGAAACAGGAAAGTGTTGCCAGAGTTTGCGTGTGTACTTTAATAACCCTGCATTGATATTAAATTAACTTTAGCTAAAATGTGTTGCAAAAACTTACATGACATGTAATTGATTTATATAGGCCTATATTTTATTAGAATAGATTAATGTGATTCCCTCAGTGCAAAATAACCAGTAGCCTAATAAAAGGTTCTTTATGATAAAATGTTACATGAAGTAGTAGATATCTGGGTACCCGGTAGTGAATACTGACATGCAAATTAAAAACAAACAAAACATTTAGAAACATGCCATTCACCAGAAAATATGTATTTATTTATTCACACTACATATTGGTATTCTGCCTGTTTCTCCGGGTGGTGGGATATGTTATGTCCGGTAGGGGGCGCCCTAGGCTCGATAAGGTCGGGGAATATGTGGGAGGGAATTCTGCTCGTGTTGGGCTGTAAATGTAAGAATACGATGATTTAATAAATACTATGGTAGTATAGAAAGGCGTGTTTTTGCTCTTGCAAGATTATGGGGAATCTCTCCAAGTGTTTGTACGGAGATCTAGACGGCCGTCTGCGTTCAGGAAGCGACATTGAATTCCAGACAGGCTTTGCTTCATTTTTCCTAAAGATGTGATGATATCTTCTGTAAATAAAATAAAAATAATTTCGAAGATAATATTTAGTAGTTTAAGCTATAGGTTCGTCCCTGTGTGTGTTTGTCCGCATGGATGTTGGCTGTTCCAAAAATGACGTGCTGAAAAATGACATTCATTGCATCTCCATTTGTCCAAGAGGTGTCTACTTCTGCATCCGGTAAACAGAATAGAGCTCGTTTAGCATTTTCCCTCTTGCACCTCCCTTTGTGCTCCATGACCTATACTGTAATCGGCCCTTGACGATGATGCGTTATGATGGTCATATGGCTATAATGTAAAAGGCTAGATGCTTCAAACAGATGGATATTAAGACCACACGCAAATAAAGAGTTTTTTCCAGATGTTCTGTGCCCAGAAAATCAACAGTCTCTGAACAGGTAGGCGGCATAAGGGCCATACGGGCCGTAACGGACCTGCCTGCATGGCTGCATGGCTGCATGCCTGCAGCGGGAAACCTGGCAAAAGGCTGATGATTTCTACATGCAGAAATGCACATGAATGCTTTGAATTTATTTACAATCAAAAAGATGTAACCCAAGAATAATAACCATGAAGATATTTCTAATATGAAGGTAGCATGTCGCGTTGTAGGCCTCAGAATCGAAACGCTCTCTCGCTCCCTCACACACACACACACACACACACACACACACACACACACCGGTTTATATTTATTTGCTAAACCAGTCAATCGAAACCAATGTGCATCAGTGTCACGAGGCCTCGTGGTCGATTTGGGTACGAGAAAAAAAAAAAGAGTCCTCTTTTTTTGTATTTATTATACAGAAAAAATACATGGTTCTCGCCGTTTTCATTTTTCATTACATAAAACCACACACATTTTTACAATATAATTTCACTTATATATCTTTATTATTTAATACTCATTTTCACGATATATGATAACGACTTTGAGATATACATTCCATCTTTTTTGAAACCACAGCAACACACTACACACACACGGTTTTATAACATTTCCACAGGACCCATTGGATTGCACAGAATGAAAAATGTATTTATGCAACATTTTCTTCTCTCACGATCTGTTTTGGATTCAGACACCGCGAATTTGGGAGACGGGAATCTTTCCAGAATTAATCTCGGAATATACATTTCGGAGATAGCCTAATTGAGTGTGCAGCATTTCAATTCGGGGACCCCCCCTCTGTGTGAGTAGCCTAAAGTCGGGCCAGTTTCCGGGGTTAGAGGCTCCACCAGAATGTGTATTTTTCTATTATTGCCGAAAGTTCAATAAATAGAATTTCAAATGTGTAAATCCCACATTTGAAAATCCAATTCCATAATTCGTCACTGTGATCGTAAGAATCCAGATTTGGAGGAGTTGTATTTCCACTTCCCAGTTTCATTATGGTTTATGTGTCTGAATATCATACATTCAATGCATAGTTTGTATAGCTGCTGTTTTCTTTCTTCACAGTATGCATTTCCAGTATTGTAACCTGCTCAGGGAAGATCCTCACCTCGAACGAAACGTTGCTATTCTTATTAGTATTTCTATATGCATTCATAAGTGTTGTTTTTTGTGTTGTGTTTTTTTTAACTGCTGGTTATTGCCATTGTGTTGTTTGCCATCTTGTTTGTCCGCAGGCTTGTCTGTGTTCAACACCACGTGGTGTCCACTGCCCGCTGTGACGTTGCAAATCACCCAGAAGAAGAAAGTGGCATTGTTTTATTTTGTATTTTCCTACAAACCTATATCTTTTACTCGTCATGAAATCACGTCACGGTCGTCGAATCGTCATAAACTCGAAGGTGAAACAAAGTGGATTCTCACGCGCCACCGATGAAAAGACGAATTGACTCGTTTTTTGTTTGTTTGTGTGTTTCGTTTTTTTTGGCGATTTTGTTTTAAGGTCAATATCGTAAACCTTCACTGGAACATGTATATG
>OMOT01027521.1:0-11527 GCA_900312575.1 Acanthochaenus luetkenii | reverse complement strand
GTACAATAAACATAGATATATGTACAAATACTTCATCCTCAAAATCCAACTATCCACACACTACACCGCCATGTATGCTACAATAACAAATCACCATATACAATAGATACACATACCCTTATCAACCACTTTCCTTCTCTAAATATTTCTTAAAGGTCTTTTTTTGGTAATATTTCTTAAATTCAACCATTATCTAGGGAAGGGTTTCAGTGCCTCGCGTCCTGAGTATTTCATAGATGTATACTTTTCGATATGCCCTAAACTAACAATAAAGTCATTTTCATTCTAACAGTGCGGGTGTGATTGAAGTCTAGCCCAAGGGCGTCCCAGTCTTCATTTGAACTTGTTAACTTTGTGAGCACCCCGCATTCACCTGGAGTGGAACCAACTCTACTAGAGCACTTTTTCTTGCCGGCTTCACATTTATGCATTTCCACACATTCACACCTCAATCACACCTCAATCACACCTCATTCACACCTCAATCACACATGCACACCTCAATTACATACATGCACACCTCAATCACACATTCACACCTCAATCACACATTCACACCTCAGTCACACACATTCACACCTCAGTCACACACATCCACACCTCAATCACATCTCAATCACACACATTCACACCTCAATCACACACATGCACACCTCAATCACACACATTCACACCTCAATCACACACATGCACACCTCAATCACACACATTCACACCTCAATCACACACATTCACACCTCAATCACATACATGCACACCTCAATCACACACATTCACACCTCAATCACACACATTCACACCTCAATCACATACATGCACACCTCAATCACACACATTCACACCTCAATCACACCTCAATCACACCTCAATCACACCTCAATCACACCTCAATCACACCTCAATCACACATTCACACCTCAATCACATACATGCACACCTCAATCACACACATGCACACCTCAGTCACACACATGCACACCTCAATCACACACATGCACACCTCAATCACACACATTCACACCCCAATCACACACATTCACACCCCAATCACACACATTCACACCTCAATCACACATATTCACACCTCAATCACACACATTCACACACTCTTTGTGTTGACACTGGGGGCTCCACTGGAGCAATAGGGGTTAAGTGTTGAGGCAGGGGAGAGCATCACCCAGACAGAATCCAGGAATTCTAACCGGTGACTTTCTCAAGTCTGTTTCTCTAACCTTTGGGTTACTACTGCCTCCACATTTAACAAATATAATAAACGTTATCTCATTAAAGTAACCAGCAATCTCCATGCTTAGGTCTATAGATTTGTGAGTATTTTACTTTTCAGGTGACAAACAACATACACTGTTATCTGAAACACACCAATATCCATCAATAATGCCTTTCTAAACTTACCACATCAACTAGCTGGGAGATAGCCAGTCCAAATTTCACGCGGACCGTCTCATTTAGGTATTCCACTGGCCGAACCCATTTCTGATAGTTTCTGAAGAGGTATTTTAACAACGTGTCCTCTGCTTTTGCATAGGAGTAGAGTTTTGGGATCCCTAAAGAGGTGTGGAAATACAGGGAGGTTAAAAAGAAAAATTACAAGACAGTACAACTCATGAGCTAGTTCAGCAAAGACCACATGACAACTTTGATTCATAGTTCCCGGCTCCTGGAGCCTTGATACTACGTCCATCAAGTTCTAGCTCTGCATCTAGCTCTGCATCTAGCATTGCTTTCAAACAGCAGCACTCACATCCCTGGCCTTATCACAGTATTCATGTCTACAGTTGAAGAAACCCAATATTTTCATATATACTTCTTTTTCCCCCCCAACATTTCCTCCCACAATTTTCTGACTCATTCTCAGAAAGAAGGGAAATGTTGAATGTGACTATTGCTCTATGTGGGAGGTGTTCAGTGTCAAGTTTGCACAATTTTACATAATTTGGCATCTTGTCTGTCTCCATCCAGAGCTAATGTATTTCAACTGAATTCTGTTGTCTCACTGCTTATTCACTGAATCTGCCTCAAAGTGTTCCCTCTCTGATGCTCATCAGGGTAATGCTTTCCCTTTCCCCCTCATCATTCATTTTTAACATGGAGAATTCATAAAGGTTGATTAGATTAGATCAGTCTAAAAATGTACCAGTAGGCTACATCTGGAATACAATACAGTTAATCATACAGTTTGAACTGTTTTCAGCAATAAAAACTCTATCTAATTTAATCAGTTAGAAAGTTAGATAGTAACTAACCCTCTGTCATCTTATCAACTGGCTTCTTGATGCTTGTTGTATGGCATATGAAGTGGTGATGTGTGTGTGAATTGAACTGATGATTGAGATGGAACATCTGTTCTCCATAGTATCAAGGATAGTCTAGAGATGGCCCTGTGGGCCTGAAGGAGAGACAGCGTCTATCAGAGTTACATGAAGTGTAACAACAGTGTAACAACAGTGTAACAACAATGTAACAACCGTGACATGGACCTG
Organism: Acanthochaenus luetkenii; assembly: GCA_900312575.1. Lineage (NCBI taxonomy): Eukaryota > Metazoa > Chordata > Actinopteri > Beryciformes > Stephanoberycidae > Acanthochaenus > Acanthochaenus luetkenii. The sequence continues at coordinate 9,026 of OMOT01027521.1, read as the reverse complement.
ATGCTGAATCTTTACATGCCAAACCCTCCAGAAGCCCAAAACACAGATATAACATTTTCAAAACACTTTCCTAATAATGAGTTACAGATGTTTTTGAACAATCCATGTCTCAGGGGATGTTATGGCTTAGTAGCTCAGGAGGTAGAGCTCCCGTCCCGCAACCGCAAGGGCGGCGGTTCGAGTCCAGCTCCTCCCGGGGATAAATCTGTCGTAGTGTCCTTGAGCAAGACACCTAACCCCAAAAGACACCTGCTCCCCGGGCGCCGTAATGGCAGCCCTCTGCTCCGGGCCCCCCTAGCATGTGTGTGTTGCGCAATTACTTGTGTGTATCCGGGGGGGATCCGTGATGGGTTAAATGCAGAGAATAATTTCACTAGGTGTGTGCGGTGCTCTGTGCATGTGTGTGACAATAAAGGATACATTATTATTATTATTATTATTATATAATTTTAAACCATTCATCTACATCACCCCTTCATGACAGATGGGATGTCATTGATGAAATAAATACATGTGATCGGTCTGTTCCCAGTATTTTCAATACTCACTGTAGATCAGATATTAATCACAGAGACTGTGGAGTCCTCTTACGTGTCAAGGACAGTGAGGGTTTGGTGTACCCTGAACGCCTGATTTATAGAGATCCCAAGTAAATGCACCTCCACTGATCAATCCAGGCAGCTTTCATTCAACAACATGTGTTGACCAGGTGACAGGACAGTTTTAACATTAAATGCAGGGTGAAGTACTTCATTATGTGAAGTGTTTCACATAGCAATACCACAGCCTAGCTCAGAGGAGGCAAACTGCTGCATTGTATGAGTTCCATATTGCAGAGTGGGAAATATTGATTACATTTTGAATGATGCACACGTTCTTACAGCCTTCTCTTTAAACCATGCCCCACGATGGTTATGAGCTATTTTATGGGTGGAGAATGTGGTTGGAAATCCACCTCAGGGAGGACAGAGGCAACGAACACTAATGCCATGGTGTCACCCTCTCAGGCTGCGGATCGATAGAAACAAGGCTGCAATGTCCTCAGTCAATGACAATGTGATCAGCAGATTCATCTCTTCGGCTTCTCTCCCACTATCACCAGCATCTTGCCTGGCTGACATACTGCAGAATCTGCTGTTTGGTCTCCAATGCTTGCCTTGGTGCCAATGGAAAGTACCACATCAAAATTCAGCTTGATCTGTTTTAGAGAGTCTCACAATAAACTGTTCTTTACATTTTATTAAAATACAAGACTAAGATAACAGTTTAAAAATGCCTATAGAGCCGATATTAAAGGAACATTCCACCGTTGGGTTCTCTTACATTGTTATATATCATCAATCTGTGATGTTCAAGGCATTATGTTGGGATGAGGTGTTGTCATTTACCTTTTCGTTGTAACCACTTTCCCTCAACCTGCCTCGTCTACTTCTACTTCAGTTTGTGATTTCCTACATTTCCCAGAATGACTTTCGACAACCCGCAGAGAACTTGCCGGGACCTATTGCATCCTGCCATTGGTTTTAGGTGTAAGAGGAGAGAGCAATACCATTCGGGTATAAAAAACAAAATACACGGGAATAACAAAAATACACCACAAAACAACACAAATGGACCCAGGAATGCAATGTATCACCAATAGCTGTTTTTTTTTTACAAGTTGAGCAGGTTGGCGCCTTGCATGGTTGCCTCTGCAAACGGTATGATGATGTGTGGGTCGCTTTGGATAAAAGCATCTGCTAAATGCCGTAATGTAATGTAATGTAATGTAATGTATTAAAGTGTTTTATGTTCGGGTTTTCCTTTAATAGAGGGGCATTTAGTGCTGAATAAATAACATTCAATATTTATTTAACTTATCCTACTCGTTCAAGGAGACTGGAGTCAATTCTTGCCTGTGGTCCGCTAGCAGTCAGATAATGTAGCTGCACTGTAATGCTGCACTCTAATTCAGCTAGCTAACAAAGAGACGTGTTTCAAAGAAGTGGAGTTCCACAATCATCAATGGGCCCATTTGTCAACTGGGACTGAGATGTTAGCCTGTGCTCCACTTTTCAGTGGTGCCACTGAAGGAAAAATCCACCTAAAACATAATTTGCGGTTTATTTTCTATGATTATGAACAGTTTAGTCTTGATTTATCAACCTGAACAAGTCTTTTCCAAAACTAGGAACAAGCAAGAGAACCATGGTTATGGTGAGGTGGCACATGTCTGCTTGTAGGGTAGTGTGGATGATTAGTTAAGGAGGCATCTCTGCGCTCACCCACCCCTCTTTCCTCTAACCTCCAAGTTAGCACCCTAAACATAGAACTGTGTATTACAAAATAAAAAGTGATATGTCAACATGAAAAAGTGTTTCCAAAATCGTGAAATAAGACAACCGAGACTTTCTCTATGATTCCATCAAGAAATAGAAGTTTGGAGCTGCTTTATTGACAGTGACTTTATGGGAACATTGCCACAGTTTTTATGATTCTTACTCATTTCTAATTCATACTCTTTTGTTTACTTATGTCTTATTTAGCCCAGCAAGTTCATGAAAAACACTCTCTGGCCAAGGGGAGAGGTTGCAATGGGAGGGAAGGTTACATACATCTCCCATCCACCAACTTGCTTCACTATCCCCACCTCCTACTCGATTGCAGTAGCATTAAGCAAAGCTAATTGGATGTTAAGTCTCCAACAAACACTATGAATCTACACAATCAGTCTCCCATTAATTTTCAGTGGATGAGCGCCAGGTTTTGTCTCTTGTTGACATCACCTGTTTGAAATTCGTTTTTTTGGTTCATGGCTTTTAGGAGAAAACTGTTTGGTTTGGTTTTTGGGTGGTCCTTCACTCGTGGACTATTAGAAATCTGTGTTGCTCCTTCAGTGGCCGAATATTGTAGCTCAGCAATATGTTGAGCTCCATTGTCATTGCCCTAAAATGGAAAACACTCTAATACGCTTCGCTGGGCCGGCACAAAGGTGAAATTAGGTTTGAGACACTAAGTGGTCACACTGACACAAATTGCTTGTTTGTTTGCACAATTGACTCTGAACTGGTGAGCTCTCTTGACTATCTCGTCACTGTCCATCTGACTCTCTCGATCTGCTAGTGTCCAGCTTAATCCCTGTGCCATCCATCACACTGAGAGTGTCTATCATATTCCATTGTGGCAATTTGATGAGTTCCAGTCAGTAGGATAACTTACGCAGTGAGTGGCACAGGTGGCAACAGCACAACAACGGCAGCAGCAGTGCGAGAGAGGTGGCTGTCCCTCCTGCTCTCAGCATGATATCAGAGGTGGCACCAGATCCTCACAGAAGGTCCCTCGGGCATCACAGAACTGGAACCTAGAAATAAAAAACACAACGGCCATGACTTTGTGTACATCGGAAAAGCATAGGCCGTCTATTATCAGTGCTGTATAACTCAATTGGTAGACCATGGCACTGCCTTGGGCTGAGGGCTCTGTAAGGCACTTTGCATAAAAGCATCCAACAAATGGCAGAGGCTATGGATTTCAGTGAATAGGCTGTGTAGCCTGTACCAAAAAAACAACAACAAATAACTCAATAACAAAGTGGTGTAAACACACACGCAGAAACAACCATGCATTTTGAATGGACGTTTAATCTCACACTTTCCATACACGACATTCTGCACACGAACGCACGCCTTCCTCACCTTACTAACCTTACACACATGGGGGGGGATCGTGATTACATGCGATCGTCACATACAAGCATGCACATGCTGTATACATACGTTCACCTGTTCTGAGCCTGTGCTATTCACACCCCATCCAGGGTGGTGGTGGGAGTCTTGACGACAGCGACAGTGCTGCTCTAGTGCTCCTCCATTCCATACAGGTCTGCTCCCTCGCCTCTTACAGATGCCGCTTCAGTCCCTGCTGCCTCCAAATGTGCAGCAGGCAACACATTCTCATCTCCTCCTCCTCCTCCTTCAGAGAGCCAGCCCAGCCCCCACCCCCTTTTTCTCCCAGAGGAGTGTGGTCACTAATCACAGGCAGGGATCGTCATCCACTTCACTGCCTCTCCATAGCCTTGTGAAACAGGAAGCCCTGCTGCACCAATTCCACCTCACGTTCATATAACATTTCTTATGTTATCTATTATTTACAGCCAGATGTGATGCTGCCTCTTGTTTATCTCTCTCTCTCTCTCTCTCTCTCTCTTGGAAATCAATTTGTGTAATTCCTTAAGTTTTGTTGTATTGCCTATAAAGCATTTTAAAACTCTATGTTCAAACGTGACATACAAATATTAGGTTAATGTATTTCAATTTTTAGTTTTTTTTGGTGTGTCTCTTGATTATGATTATATAGTCCCACCATTCTCCCACAACTCTCCTCCCCGTCTGAATTTTCATCTGTTGATTACCAGGATATTTTCTGAATATCAGGGAAAAAGGTGTTATCTCGTCTCATTATGCTATGACCACCTATTTTTGGAATATTTTCCCAAATCCCAAAGGAGAAATGTAGATATTTTTGAATGTGTTGTATGCGAGATACGTGAATACCAACTGATAATTGCATGTAAAGCTATGATTTGAAATGATATGAAAGATTTCTATGTAGTATAATTGTACACTCTAAACATTAAAACAGCTTTGAGGAACCACAAGGGTTTTTTCATAGGCTTCTCCTCCTCAACCTTCTCCGTCTTGTGGTGGTAGAGTCAGACACTGGAAGCTCATCTCCGACCTGTGCCAGACTGCACTCTATGTTGGCACTCTAACACTCTAACAATATAAGCTTTCAGTGCATGTATGGATCTTTGCACATTGTGGCTCCAGGACAGCATGAGCTATCACCTCCCACTCTTCCAATCTGTCACGGTTGTGACCGTGTCCAGCCTGTTCCCCGGTGTCTCTGGTGTTTCCCTCTCTCCTGTGTTTCAGCACCGCCCCCTGTCTGTTTCTGTCTGTCTGTCTGTCTGTCTGTCTGTGTGTGTGTGTGTGTGTGTGTTGGCGTGGCTGTCCTGTTCCTGCATCCCCGGAGGGCGCGGCAACCGGCACACCTGTATCTCATCAGTTCATCAATCTCTGTTTGCCGTGCTGCTCCAGTCCTGTGTGTCGTCTGTCTCCACCGCCATGCCGGCCATCCAGCCTGCCCTGCTCACTCCCCGCTCCAGCTTCCCGCTGCCAACCCCGGGCTTTATTCCTCTATACACCCCAACTCAGTCCCTGCAATAAACCACCCTTTTTCTACATCACCGCCGACTCTGTGTCCGTGCGTTTGGGGCCAATATCATCTTTTATCAAAAGACACAAAACTGTTCTATTTACAGGGCAAAAGCTAGCCCAAACCATACATCAACCCTGTCAGATAGGTCATCCAATATCATATTGAAAATAGATCATTTGATATGCAAAGTATAGGTGGGCAACTACAATACATGAACGGCAGTCTCACACTATCGAATCATCACAGAATGAGAAAATAGAGACAGGAGTGTTAGGGTTCCAGTTGGTAAGCCATCTTTGCCGCATGTTGGTCGTTTTCAGCCTATCAGACTTGTGTATGTTCCTTGGGTTCTACGCTCAGTGAGCAAACTATGATAGGAACACCCTCATAACTTTGAGTTGCACCCCTTTATTACACAATCCATGTCTCCATTATCATTCTTTAGTCTGTCTCGTCCCCTTAAAGCTACTACCAGTAGAATTTGAAACATGTTGACTTTGGTGGTCCCTTGAGTCCCTCAGTGGTTTTATTTTACGTCAGCTGTCGCAAAGACGACTCGCCGCTCCTTCCCTCCTCTGCAGACTGCAGTGAGAAGACATGTATACAGAAGAGGACATGGAATTGTCATAATGCAAACTGAATAATGGAACAGGAATACATTTGTTTGAGGATGCAAGTTATTTTTCCCACAGCACAAGACTCACCAGGAGCCAAACTGAGGTCGGTCAGTCGATCAGTCAATCATACTGACTGACACCTGGTGTTAGGTAGCTTTGCAACTGAAGTTTTGCCTGACAGATGTGGAATTTATTAAGTTTGGGGAATGACCCTGGCACAAATTGAATAAGCACCTAGAACTGATTAATTCTCACCACAATGGTTTTCTACAGCTATTATACTATCCAACTTAATTTGAGAATGATATATTGAGGAAGATATTCTACACGTAAACAACATATTTTTGAATTATGTGAATTCAATAAGTGATCATAGAAATTAACAAATAACAGTTACTAAATGTACTTTGGGTGTCCTGAAATAAAGATAAGATAGGATGGTAATATTAAGATGGGAAACCTAGATGGATTTAGGCCTTGATTCTGCTAAATGGGATTTTTCTATGTATGGCTTTTGAGATAAGATAGGATGAGCAGTTAGGATTGTATTCTGTAATACAACCAGGACCTTTCCATTGCAATCATCTCTCACTGAGATCAGGAGCCTCATCTATGAATTATTATTGCGCACAAAGTTTGTGCTTACATGCAAATCCAAGCCAAATATGTGACTTGATGAAAGTTAAACTTGGTGTCAAAAAGCTATTTATACAGAATTTCTCCAGGGGGCTCTGGTATTCCAAAAGCTCAATTAAATCATCCATCTATGCTTATCCAAAGTATAAAGATTATAGATAGATACCATATTTATTTGTTGTTATCATATTTTGAAACTCTAACATGACTGTATGATGGAATCAACGAAGAACAAAATGGATCAATGATAATTTAATTCAGTTGTATGTACTCAGTTTGTTTGAGACATGACAATTCACAGGTTAGAGGGTAGAGATATTACGTTATTTGCCTTATGCATTGTAATTAATGTAATTGAGCTTCATTATCTTGTCATGGCTTTGAAATTGTTTTCATGAATTTCAAGATCTAATGTAAAGATACTGGTAGTGTGCAGAGTGACTCAGACATAGTTTCATTGTATTTACTTTAAAATAAAGATGCCAATAAAGTGAGCCCCCTAGTGATTGCAATGTGTAACACAATTTAGAATAGGCTTCTCCCTTCTGAGGAAGATTTCAGTGATCCTGAAAGGCTCAGCAAGTACAGCACAGCACTTAAACTTAAAAACGCTTTAAAACAAAAACATTCATCAGTCTTTTATGTGTTGAAGGCTTTTCATGACCCTTGCATTCTTGAAACCTGATATAAACTCATTGTATAACTTCCAAGGTTCGTGGGCAGCAATGAGAAAAACATCATTTTTGTAAATACATGCAGAGCCATGTGTCAATGTGGGAGCAGTTTCTCCTCGAGGGCTGCTGGGAACATCGCTGTGCAGGTTGTTTGTTCCAGAACAATTATCCTACCCATCATGCTAAACATAGGGATGTCTGTATTCTCTTCAGACAACTGTGACGTGGATTGAACAAAACTGGGGGTGCAACATAGGAAGGCATCCAAGTATTCTGAGCATCGCTCTCACAAATAGAATAACCAGTTCAATGTGAATCTGCATATTAGATAGCTCAAGTCATCTATATGCCCTACAAAATACAGGAAGAGAAAACAAACCCCTCTAATTTAGTAGCAACACATTACAACATAAAGCTTGGTGTTGTGTGTGGGGGTTCGTCACTTAGTCCTCCTCAGTCATAACATTCTGACACCTGAGAGGTAAACGTTGTCAGTGAAGCTGAACAATAATCATAATAACAATAATCACAATATATTCATCACATATAATACATGTAAAGCCTTCACGTCAAGAATTCTAGGCCACTGGAGAGATCATCAACACAGGCTAAGGCCTGCTTAGCACAAGTAATTCCAATAACACTTAACACATAACAAAACCTCGTCATGGCACCTAAACACATTTGTGTTCATTTTCAATAAACATACAGTATGTCAACAGCACAACATACTGACACCACATGTATTGTTATTAAGTGAAAAGTATCACAAATGTGTGTCGTCCCAAACTGGCGAGGTGGATGTGCTGAAAGTGGATGACGTATCCTTTTGAACAATGTGTTTGAACGGTCAATACAATTTTGTCTGGCGCCCTATTTGATCTGAATTTAGTCCATTTCATTATTTAACATTTTTCATTATTTCTCTCTTATTATGATCGTTTTTTAATAGTAAAACAGAACACAACAAATTTTGCTTTCTAAGTCATAATATACAAATTAAGTAGAAAATTCACTGCATTTACTGTTATTCCAGCTACTAGGTGAAAAGGTTATACTATAGGAAATCCCTACTAATCCCACACATAGTTATAATACCATAGGAGATAATAAATACCATAAAGTAGGCTACGATAAGGTCACTATGAGGTCACCAGGCCTACTGAGTACCACCGAGCTAAAGTCCATATAGAATATAAGAATATTAGTGATTTTCGTTGGGGTTGGATCTGCATTAAGGAAACAAATCTAAGCTAATAAAATGAGGACGATATGAGCTGCTGACAGGTGGAAATCAGTCGGTGGAGCAAGTTCCAGAAGATGTGTAATACGAGACTGTTTGGTCTGGTTTCACCCAGGGACGTTTTATATGAACACAGCGCGGTGAAGGGAAGAGACTGCAGAGGGAAGGCAGCTCTCTGGCTCCACCTCATGGAGTGAAGATGTAAATACACCCAAGGTGGAAGAAGCACCAAAACATCCCACTCAAGTAGAAGTGATGCTGCTCGGCTGAATTATTCTCAAGTAGAGATCAGATTACTGAGTACAGATCGACTTAAGTCAAAGTTACTCAGAGTAAGAGCTGCTTTTTACAGAAGAGAACGTTGTCACGTGACATCTTCCATGCTGTTCTAAGTACAAACTAGTTCAAACTATATAACAAACATAAAGAACAAAATAAAACCAGATGCATCTTCTCTTCTTGGGCCAGAAGAGGGTCAGATGTATCACAGCATCTGACGCAAAAATGTATCTTACGGGTCTGGACCGGCTCTGGGACAGTTACGGGACATTATTTAGACCACTGGATTCTCTGGATTCATATCTGAACATTTTACACGTGGAAACAAATAAGCAACACTGTGAAAGATCCTCATTCATGTCGGAGCTCTGAGACGTT
>OMOT01027520.1:0-11712 GCA_900312575.1 Acanthochaenus luetkenii | reverse complement strand
CGAGCACCGACCGCAGTGGGCTGCTGCGCCTGGACAGCAACTGACAAGCGACACGCGAGCGGAGGGATTACCGCTCCTTCCTGCCAAAGACAGCAGCGAATCAGGCTCCTTCCTGCCAAAGACAGCAGCGAATCAGGCTCCTTCCTGCCAAAGCCCGCCCCGTTCACAACGCACCAGGGACGAAAGATCAATAAAAGAGAGCCGCGCCGCGCTGTGATACGTTCACGTTGTGACCTTAAGACGACAGCACAGGAAGTGACTTGGACTTGGACTTGTAGGCTGTTTGTAAAACATAGTAATGTGGGACTGTATGGCTGTAAAGGGCTATTCTTCCTGATCGAAAATCAATAGGATACTATAGGGACGTGTTGTGTGTCTGTGGTGCTCAATAGTGAGTTTATAGTGACCGTAGATGGTGTTTTATTTGTGTTTGTGTGTCCTATGGTGTCCCTGTAGGGGGTTCTGTGGTGTAGGGTTGACTTACTGTAGCTGTAGGTGTAGTTTCTACAGTATCCTACCTTTATACAATGTTTTAAAGTATGACTGTTGTTATTTTTTGCAAATGGTAATTTGCAAATTTTTTGTCCAGTGGCAGTTGCATGATGTATTTTGTATTGTTTTGGAGGGGTTGTAGTTGTGTGTGGTGTGAACGTGAAATGAAGAGTTCCCACGGGCCTTTGTGGATTTGAGAAAAATGAAATGAGGCCTTAAAAGTCTTTGGTTTTTAATTACACAAATATATATAGCACCCAACACTTCACACCCTGAGGAAAACCCTATGGTGGAGATGTGTGTTGATAAAAATGAATACTTTCCCCATGATTTCTTCACTTGACATGAACACGAGTAAAATAAAATTGGCCTCTTAAGATGTCAAATTTTGACCAATGTCATGTCTTACCCCCCAAAACACGCCATTTCCAAGTCCTTGTATTTCACTAAACAAGACCTTCAAAGGCATTGGAAAGTCCTTGAATTTGATGGCCAAGTGAGTGTGGGAACCCCTGGAGATGGTAACGGGATCTCTTCTGCACTGGTAAGCTAGCTAGAAAGTGGTCTGCTGTGATACTAGAACGTAAACAGTCAGCTTTGCAGGAGAGTTGAAGATACATGAGTCTTCACTGGTGCATGCAGGAACTGTTATTTGAAATGGCTGCTGGCCGAACCTTAGCAAAAGAGAAGAGACCGCGTCGATTTAAGTAGCCTATTAGTCAACAAAGGTATTTTGGTAAATGGACGTTAAAAGTGACAGAGGAAATTAATGAGGCAAGGTCCCATTGATTTGGTCAAAGTTTGATTTGGTCAAAGTTTGTTCAGTGTCAAGGCCTCGCTGTCACATAACCCAATGGAGCTGCCTAGAAAAGATTCACACAGAAATGCACCATTTTAAAGCTGGAAATCTTGGTAAAACGTATATGAATGTATGTGTTTATCTGTGCTGTTTCTCCATCTATTCCTCCTTTACTTAATCCTTTCCTTTCTTCCACCCCTCAGTGTTCACGTTGGTTTCACATTTGAATGCATGGCCTCGACAGCAGAGTTCCCCCGACAGTGGATTCAACAAGTTGATTTTGGTAGCAGAGGTCACCTAATTCAAATCTGGAAATAGGATTTAGATCAAAACCTACTTGGCTGCAGGACGCACGCTCAAAATGGAGAAATAGTGCGACTCTTGAAAGTGCCGTCCTTGTCACAAAAATAAAACTGTCCTAGTTAAAAGGTCGCAAAGTGAGCATCGTTCTAAAGAGCCGTCTGTTGGAAATAGATGGAACAAGTCGGTTACTGTCCTCCAGACGGTTCCGCCAATAAATGTTGCCCGTGTGATTTACAGCTAAATAGCAAATGTTTACTGGGGTGACAATACACGCTGTCCTATGACAAAAACAGATACAACAACGGGGGGAAAACAAGATGGCAAAATGAGCCACGATTTCCATTACCTGGACAATGTGTTTGATTCAAATTATTTTCTCCGTGCAATGTCAATGACATGGAGACGTCTTGACACCAGCCGAAAGAGAGTAGACAGTCCCCCGATTAATTTGTCTTGTCGCCAGAGTTCAGAGACAGGACCGTTATCTGTGGTGTCCTGTCTTTGATCACAGTACAGTCCGCCTAGCCTTGATTCAACCTGTTTGTAGCTGCAACCAGCAACTAGTATTTGTCTATCCAAATCCCATTACTTTTACTTCATTTGAAGCAATAATTCCTTCGCAGATTGATTTATGTCCTGCCCCAACATCCTGTTTCAACTGGAAATGCATTGAATTACGGAAGCAAGACACCATCTAAATGACGTTTCCTTGTGATTTTAATACAAGCTGACACAAAACCAGCTTACTCTCTCTCACATGACCGATGTGAGCATGCATTGCATACGCCGCTGATATCATGTGTAATGAAAAAATACAATTAGCCATTCGATAGCGGTAAGTACTCAACGAAGCACCGTAACTCATCCAAGCTGAGAAGATTGTTCAACCACCACAGCACAACATGAAGGCAAAAATGGCGTATGTTCAGAAAAACGTGCAGTGGTGAAGTCAGTGAATATTACAACTCTTAACTATGAATGTTCTCAAAGAAAAGTTCAGTGTCAAACACGTACTTCAAGTAGCCACCTCCCTTATAGATGTTGACACCATCTACTCTACCACTAAAAATGATGAACAAACTCATATCAACAGCAGCATCTCTTTGGAAATCAAATACTTTAGTTGAACTGCTTTGGCTGGGAAATGCAGTGAATCCCTCATATCAAATACAAACACCGAAGAGCAGTGAAAAAGGCATTTTACAGGGAAAGGATTACTTACAACTGGAACCGGAATGCAGGTCGGAGGGTGATTCATGACGGGTGCAGTGCATTCATAAGGGGAACCACATGTACAATAACATGGACCCATGTGCGGTCGATACCCTTCCTGCAGTATTACCACACAGTATATAGAGGGTTATTCTCAGAACTTTACAGTTTTTAGTTGTGGCCCCTGTAGTGACAAGTAGCATGGCCTTTCAGATTTAAGACCACACTTCCCATAAACCCTATTACTCTTATTGCCTCTCTGTGAAACCACCACTTTTCCTTTTTTTTTACAGCCTCATCCCCTCATGTATTTGCAGCCTGTATTAAAACCCATTGCAAAAGCAAGAGCTTGAAACACACACTTACCCCCAATTCCTCCCGTGGAGCTGCTGAGTGGCAAACAGAGGGGGATAGTGGTTGTACTGGGCAACTCCCACCTGCGAATGGGGAGCACGGCAGCGCTGAAAAGGAGTGTGTTTGCTCATAAATAAAGGTTGAGGATGAATTCTTGCCGGGATCTGGAAACCCCTGATTGAAAACAGAAGCTATTGTGTATTTTTTCTGGCCCTGGTCTTATTTGTCTACAGAAATTATAAAGACATTATTACAATTTGACAATGATATATGAATGTGAAGATTTTACTCATAACACCTTTAAGAAAATCGTCAACTTGAGGCATGACAAAGTTGCTGTAGCTATTTGTTCTGGCATCAGATAGTATTGTCCCAATAGTCAGCCAGAGAAATCCCACTTGTTGGTGACATTTGCTTCGTTTTGAATCATGCTACTGTTCAGGGATAGAGATCTTTACAGTATATCGGTTCTGACTAAAGGAAAACTTGAATCCATATCTGCAGCTAATCCCGACACAAGCACAGTCTCTGTGTGCAGTGCTTGATTAAGACATGAGGGATTTTTGAATGGGTAACAATCGTTTTTTATCTCCAGCGGTCAGACTGGAGCGGAGTCAGCTCTCCTCTTCGCGACTGGGCAACAAGTCATGTTCATTTGCATCGATGCAAAGTAGGTCACTCACACCAAACGAAACCATATGGGAATGATATTGGAACTGCATTCATGCGACAACGTAATTAGTATACATGTTCAATGGTTCAAATTGCTGTTAATTTCTGAGTCAGAGCAACTGAATGGATGAATATCATCCTTGTCAGACAACAAGGGTCGGACGTTATTGTGCAATGAACACCTAAAGATATGTGCGCTTCATGACACCGTAGCACTACTTTGGCACCAATCCATCTGAAAAGGTGATACATGAACCAAAAATTACTATCAGTCTCGGTATCTCAAAATGGAAATCTAGGATAATTGTTTAAAAGGAAATTGATTAAGGTATAGCATTAGGATCTGGACACAATACCAGATAACTCAAATTAGATGTGAGGGATCGCTCTGCCGAAATATCACAGCACACATAATTCCCCTGAAAGAAGGACACCACTTTCCTATGAATGCCACCATGTGAGAAGGTTAACACTGAGCAATAAAGGGAGCTAGGGAGAATGGGAATGAAACTAATGAGAGGCGATAAGATTCACTCCAGACCTCAATTTCAAGGATGGAGGAGCTAGGTTCTCAGAAAGGACCAGAGACTGACATGAGGAGAAAAATCTTTAACGAGAGACATTAGAGAAGGCGGAAGCAGTGATATCCCTGTATATCTGTGAGGCGGGGCACAAAGCTTGTGCTGACAGTGGGGTTTGATCCTGCCATGTACACGAATCCCTCTCGCGGAGTCGAGATACGCCAGATGATATGTCATATCAGCTCCCTCACGGCCATATGTATGGAGACTCAATGTGTACTCACTCTGAATAATTCACAAGATCATTTGTGTGACTAGGACAGTGACTGCAACGGATTTGGAAAAACATGTAATATCAGAGTGGTTTCCCATGACAAACATCCTAGTTGCTGGTGTAGGTTTAGGACACGAGGAGGTAAGCAGAGCTTGTATTGCCACACTCAGGGTTTTCCACAAAACTCATTTATGAATTTCAGACTAGTCAGCCCGTTCAGTAAAGCAGAATTGTTAACACCTGACCTCACAGTAAAATGGCCCAAATGGTTTCAAGCGGGCAGGTGTGGCTCAAGGGAAAGCCTCAAAGAAAGAGGGCGAAGAGACCGACTCTCAGCTCAGAAACGTATGGTGTTCATAGTTTGTGTCTTCACAGTCTTTCAAGACAGAAAGCGAGTAGGAATGTTGTGCAATTAGCCCAAAAGAACTGTGCAAGGATAGTTGAAGTAAAGAAGATACTTGGGTCGCCTGTCATATTCATTTATCATCAACAAAACAGGTAGACTAATATAAAGACATATTAGGAATAATATGATGAGTCAAAAAGAAAGAGCAAAAATATTTTGGCTTCATTCTAATATATGATCATGAGATAGAATTTTAACAAATAAGCTGTTCCTCTTTTCAGTTCATTTTATCAGTCTTTAAGTCCAAAAGTCATTTTGAACCAGCGAACAGGCATTTAACATAATTAACTTAAGAGACACATAATGTCCTCCATTAGCCTCAACGGATGCATGAATGCCTTGAAGATCAACTAAGTATAGTAGAGTACCCATAATTTGACTGAACATGTCCATTAATATATACTTCATAACCTGTTCAGACAGGGCCAACTGTTCCCAACTCGGAATATATTAGTTCCATTAAAAAGCACCACTAGCAGCAAACTATCCAGCTAAACGTTTCAGTTGTGGTATCCATCGGTTTTAATGAGGAATATTAAGAATTTATTAAAACATTACCCCGCATCCTTTGTTAGAATAATTTGTTACTTTAAGAAGGGCTGTCTCAGTGCTCTAAAAACTAATTGGAAATTTGTCAAAACGTTATTACGGTTTCACAAAATATCACTTGGGTTCAAACGTATCTCTTTACAACCCTTTGATAAAAACAGAAGTTCGGAGACGATACTGCATTTCCTGAAGATCACAGGCTCTAGACTGGGTTTCCTGAGGAGAGGTTGAACCACTGTGTGTTTAAAACTGGACAGCAAAGTACCCATCTATTAATGACAGATGAAATACTAGTCTGGAACGTGTCAGAGGGACTTGTTGGGGCAAGTTGAGAACCCTATATGTGATACGCTCTTCTTTAAGAGGTATGGTGTCATGGCTGAAAAAAGCATTACATACTGAAACCACAACCTCAACCATTGTGATAAAAAAACATGGAGGCTTCAGTACCATAACTGGTACAGGGATTAACTGCAAGGTCCATTACATTCAACAGGACCCCTAGAATTATGACAAGTATTTAGTTATGTTGTAAAAGGCAGCTCAATGGCCTTCCATTTAGGTTGGGCTTCTCTACACTCTCTCTCTAAAGACGTCCTTCGGTGTCCCTCATCCTCCCATTCACATTTTCTCCGCTCCTTTGAAAGAGGTCCATCACAAAGAGTGATATACGATAATCTCCATAAGTCTCGAGTTCAGGTTTGCAGAAGGTGAATTAGCTGTCATTCCCTCTTTGCCCTCTGAACCAATGATTTGATTTGATTTGCTTGCAAGGCCCCTGAGAAATGTCAAATGCTTGATTAGGTCACAGGAGGGGGGGATTTAAGGCCCCGGTGCTTTCAAAGAGCCATGGCAGAGCTTTAAATGTTGACTCCTTATGAAAATGAAAATAAAAGAGAAACAAGGTCACAAATGCCTCAATAGTAATAGAACTGCCATAAAGACTGAAAATATACAGAGGTACAACTGAAAATGTGACAGTGCATGATGGTTGGAGGTGAAGTGAAGCAGTAGTGCATACGATCGCTTTGTAGTCGGACACAAAATGATGCGTTGGGACAACATTATTTAGGGTAAGACCAAAGATCAGCACTAAATCAAGATGATGGCCCTTTTACACACGGGACAAGGTTTAAAGACTCAAGAAGGTGCGTACATAGTCGCTTTGGACAAAAGCGTCTGCTAAATGATGTAATGTAATGTAATGTACATTCAGTGATGATTGTGAAATGAAGCAAGATGATGAGCACTTGGAAACGCGGATAATGCAGAAGTGTTGGGATTATAAGAAATATCATACAGTACCTGAACACGAGGCATGTTTTTCAGTTAAATTACATTGCCAGGATGATTCTTGTGATATATAATGCATGAATCAGTACTCATTATTGTACCATGTACTTATTATGAGGTTCATTTTACCTAATATGGTTTTCGTGGAGGTTTTTCCTTGCATGCATCGAGGGTCTAAGGCTGGTGGTGCCGGGTAGTTTAGGCCTTGTAGAACAGGTAGGCTTGCTATTTTTGTGATAAAGGGCTATATAAATAAATGAACTTGAACTTCATATTCTGGCATTATTCATGTGCATGAATGTGGACAGGCAAAATATGTTTTTTGTGCATATAGCTGCTTCAGAGACGTTGATATAGAATGTCGTCCTTAAAAGTAAAAGTCCTCCACCTACAACGGAAGTAGGGAAAACACTCGCCCTCTGATTCCCATAGAGCAGCAGCTTCAGCTCTTGTGAAAGTCAAAGCAGTGAACGTAGCCGGGGAGACGGAGAGCAAGAGAAGGAATCTTGGGAATTGGAGTCACTGGAGCTATTGACTTCATTTGGAAGAGCTGGGATCAAAACCTCAAAATCTTGAAAGATCCATGGATTACATTTTTTTATGGGATGCAATATGCTATTTTAATCCAAATACAACTGGTTTGATTTAGGGCAAAGCATTCCTTTAACAACAGCTCATAGGGCCCGTAGACATGTCACCCCTTTCACGTGTAGGAACCCTTCTAACCTGATTTACCCAACTCACTCCAACAGTCCTTATTATACTATTGCTGGAGGACTCTGGAACTGCCAGTCGGCAGTGAACCAAACTGAGACCATCTCAGCCTTGTCTGAATCCCTCCACTTCCTGGCCCTCACAGAGACCATACCTGGAAATAGAGGTCCAGCAGCCATGTTCCTGTTCCTTTAAAGACTGCCAGGGTCAAACCTCTACTTAAGAAAAAGCTGCTAGTGTTGCTGCTGTGTGGAACCTTCTTGTCACAGACAACTATACGTTGGTGAAAAGTAGCACCACAACACACTATGTTTCCGGTCGGACTCTGCCGTCCTACCAATGACTGATAGAAGGAAGGAGGGTGCACGCAATTCTTGCTTCACGTGGGTTTTGCAGATGACGTGCTAATGACCTAGTGTCCTAGGTCTCACCTGTCTCAGGTGTGATGCATTTTGGATTAACAATCACTTTGAAATCGATACTTTTCAAAGGCATCGATACCAAATGAATTGTATGTCAGTATCGAAGTATTGATACCGCGGTATCAACCCGCCCATCCCTAGCTCGCTTACACTTTACCCTCTTACCGTCAGAGTTTCTCAATGAGACTGTCACGTGTCTACAGATGAACTCTAACAATGGCCAGCTTCTAACTTTTGTCAACCCAAACAGTTTGAAGGTCATTAAGACAGATTTGATAGAATATTTTGCATTAGGCTGCTTTGGAGACTGAAACATTAGCCTAGCTACTACTTAAAGGCACAGGCCACCCCAAAACTGGGTTCCCTTTAAGCCCTTTCTCGTTCGTTTGTGTGCTAAAAGTGTGACTTTGAGACCTGTTTCTCCGTGCCATGTATGTGTATGATTTTTTGTGGGAGGAAAACTCACGCACTAAGGGCCAGATGAGTGATGGTCCTCGCTTATTCTTCTGTTTAGCAATTAATAATATAAATAACTCAAACTGAATCCAAATAATCAGATGAAGATGCAGATTTAGTACAATAAACCGAACTAATCCGTGGAGCAACTGAACAGCCTCAATTGCGCATCTGCTTTTCTAACATTCCTTTATTCCTCCTACTGTGGGGATAAGCGTACTAGTACTTGTATGCAGGTATATATATACTTGAAATCAGTCATAATCCCTCAAATATATATAAAGTATAGGGTGTGGGCAAAATAACAAACAAACAAAGATTGCCCTTTAAAAAAAATCCCATAGGGGAAATGCTATATATAAAGACAGTATATGCATGTGTGGGTCTCTGCTGACAGCCCAATTAATGGCGACGGCATTGTTCTCCAGATGAGGCGAGAGAGCAGCCCATTATATTTCAGTCTGACTTTGCCTCCTCCTCTCAGTGCCCCAATAGGGCTCTCCTCTGTACAGACCTGTTTTGGAGTAATGCCACAGATGGCGATGAGCCTGTGTAATCCCTGTAGATTTCCACGGTTTATAAGCAAGACGAGCAGCAGGTCCCTCCGATCTGAATAAACACTTCTACATCAGGGTGGTGTTCATCATGCCTGTTTGTGGCGGAGGTTGTAATTATTGCAAACAAGAGAAAACATGCAGAGAGAAATGGATTTCATAGATCTAACTGATTAGGGGATAGCAGCGGATTTAGCTCCTGTTACCCCACCACCACCATCACCTCCACCCCCAACCCTGCACCTCCCCTACAGTGCTGCATACGAATATTGAATGTTACAGGATGCATTTCATTGCCTGGGGCGAAATCTGAAAAAGTTAGGCACAGTTGGACATGCCTCATTGTTATGTACGTCACAGAAAACAACAGATTTCTGGCTCATAATAGTGGAGACCAGGAATCTAACCCCGATTCCAAAGACAGAAACAGTGTATTGAGGCAATAGACAAATTCCTTGGCGAAATGAAATGCTGTGCTTGCTGAAAGTAACATCAGTTGCAACAGAATCAAGGCATTTTGATTGCCCAACCCTTGCAGAAATAAGCATCCTTTTTTCAAGGTGAATTCCTCCCCAAATTTTCCACGCAACAGTAGGAGCATTGGGAAATAGGTTTGATCTATGACATTCTGACATTTCATTTGGAGAAATCAATCAAAATCGGATGGGGTATAAACCAACAAAAAAGGTACACTATTTGTGTCAAATAAAACTGCTCAAATCAAAGGTTTTATGGGGATGGTTTTGAAACATTTATCAAATAAAAGAGATATATCCGAGCACCACACAAATCACTGGAGAGAAAATCAAGATTTTAATATTTTATTGTTAGTGAAGGGTTATATACCCATGGGGAAGTGTTATTATCTTCAAGGCTAGTTTTGTTTTCTGGTGCCTTAATATATATATATATATATATATACTTTAACTGTATTTACAAATTGCTAAATCTCTTTTGATCAACAGTATTTAACATAAAAAATCCTTTCATAATTTGGGTAATGTGTCATTGAAATATGTTAAATGTAAAATAAAACATTTCATTCCACCTTGTTTTACATGTAGAGGGTCATCTCAAATTAGCAGCACAGTTTGAGAAACAGCAGGTAGTGCACCCCACTAATAGACTCTAGAGGTGAATTAGCCATTACCTAGAACACTGAGGTAAGGGAAGTGCAGATGCTGTGTCAGAGAAAATGTTCTGATGGCACCAAAGTAAACGTACAAAATGGGAGACATTTTCAAAAGTAGAGCATAAAGTAACTATTAACGTGCCTGTAGTCTCCTTTCAGTGCACAATAATATCCTGTTTGCCACTGTACAATATTATTATATTGGACATTTGTGCTGATGTAATCATATTTGACCTGGTAACGAAATATGACAACGGTTAAAAGATAAAAAATAAATTCCATGATGAAATCCTGTAGTTTCTAAGTTCAAGTCAAGGTCTTTTCCTGGTCTTCCCCTTGACGATTCTCTGTGTGGTTTGTGAGCTGCCTGGCAGAACACCACCTTGTCCTTTGGGGCCTGGCATGGCCGCCCTTGGAGCTTCTTCTTTTTACCAAAGAGGACATCTCAAAATGTTCTCCCTACAGGAGAAGTGCAAATGCTTTCTAATGGATTTGGCATGACACCTGTCAGGTCTGCAAACAGTGCCAAGGTTAGCATACAACACAACAACAGCCTGTAATCACACCGCTGGGATCTGACGAGGCGTCGGGGAGACACAGCTCTAAAAGTTAGCAATCAGCCAATATGGGTGCGCTCTCGAATGGTTGCTTTTCACTCTAAGTGTGAAAGTTAAAACATCGGCAGGCTGTTACTTATGAAAGCAAACGTCGGTGGGGTAGTTTGGTCGACGAAAAACATAATTATGCAACTTAGGCAGTTAGCCTGAATGCATGTTTCCTACATGCCATCACTTATTTATATCAGTTTATTTTACTTTGATGTGAGCAAAACTCTGCATGTACCTCAGTCAATGTTTCCTTGATGAAATTTTAATTTATGTATGAATTATAGATTAGTTATGCATAATGCAGTGATGGCATTCCACTTTTTCTCCAAAACAAAACTTATGGAAAGTTATTTTTTCAATTTCACTTATATTTGACGCTTCTATTTAGCATACTTTGGGAAATAAACAACTTTGCAAACACCATAATAATATTTACATCCAATTGCACATAGAATAAGAAAGCCTCGCCCCTGTTAAATCTGTTGACCACAGTGTATTACCTCACCCACATGCATCACTCCATTCAGGTTGAGATGTTTTGCAGTGGTCTTTTCAGCGGGTTGCAGAGTGTATTAGTCATTCCCTTAAAAGCCTGAGGTAAGCAGTAGAGTTCTTAATACACTGGAGTAGCCACCAGCTAAAAGAGCAAATGGTGAGTACAGGCGCCCGTCTAGAAACAGGTAATGTGCACCGGCAGAAAATAAGTCTGTCTTTTTAATCAGACAACATATAGAAAGTATTTTGGGGCACCTAGACGAACAATGGCTATGTTTACATGCTCGGGGAAATAAATTACGGCTCCAATAGTAGTAGTAAGTGCTGCTTGCCGCCATTTTTGTTGTTGACATCACCGTTG
The DNA here is from genome assembly GCA_900312575.1 of Acanthochaenus luetkenii. Taxonomy (NCBI): domain Eukaryota; kingdom Metazoa; phylum Chordata; class Actinopteri; order Beryciformes; family Stephanoberycidae; genus Acanthochaenus; species Acanthochaenus luetkenii. Next base: position 95 of record OMOT01027520.1, on the reverse strand, counting down.
CTCAGTCAGGCGGCTGAATATTTTCATATTTCTTCGCAGATGGGGGATTTTCTATCTGTGGACGGAACACCACAGTCGGAGAAAGAGAAATAGGA
>OMOT01027519.1:0-11551 GCA_900312575.1 Acanthochaenus luetkenii | reverse complement strand
AGAGATTTAAATATGATTTTCCCGGTCAGAAAACGGTAATTACCGGATAACGGAAACCCAGACACACACACACACACACACACACACACACACACACACACACACACACACACACACACACACACACACACACACACACACACACACACAGTGTAACCATAGAGTTGTTTCTAAGAAGCAACCACAGAGTAGGGGTTATTAGAGAATGTAGTATCATTGCCAAACCACACTCTCTCTCACCGCTGCTGTTGCTAAGCTCTATATCTGAATGTATTGTGCGTTCCGTTAATGGCGCTTGCTCTAGCCGTGGTATTATCACATTGTACTGGTATTGCATCATGGGATCGAGTAGTTGTAGCTACCGTGTCCTGATCTCTCTGCCCAGGAACTGCTGTTTATGCAAATTGTCCTCTTTCATTTTGTTGTTGTTGCTTTTTACGGTGCAGGAAAGCGCTCCTATAACGGGCCTAGATTGATGGTGTTGCCTCTCAAAGCCTCAATAAAATGTTTTACTGTGATCTCAGAATTCCACGGCGTTCCCAGTTTGACAGGTAGTCCATAAAAGAGCCGCTCGGAGAAGAGAGCGAATGCTTTTAGCAAAAGCTCAATTTACAGGCGGTGTGACAGAGAAGGGTTGATACGTTTCAGGTATGTCACCTGCATTGGTAGCCAGCGTAGATGTTTCCCTGCCTTGCACCTGCATTCATTTTGCAGGATTTTCCAAATAACGCACAGACACACGCTGGGAATATTCATTGAGCTAGTATGTAGAGTTTGCAGCACAACAGCTGGACAGTTAGTCTATTTGACATTTATAGTACAGGCATTAGCTGATGCTCTCATCCTTGCAATGGCTGCTTAATGGTCTCGCTCAGGGACGCCGTGGCTGTTGATAGGCTTACATTGGCTATTGTGTGGTTACTGGGTTTTTCTGAAAGGATTTCGAGGAAAAAAGGTCCCACATCTTACAGTGGAGGCAGAAAAGACCTACCCACCATTTTCAGCTAAATGAATGTGGATCAATTTCAGAACCTTTTTGAGGGGAGCGCTTATTGGATTCACTGCTAAAATAATTGAAGGGAAGTTGGCCCAGGGGAGTGTATGCATTAAGCTTCTAAGAATAGTTTTCACTGTAATGATTTCATTGGTCATCTGACATGACCACCCCACTTAAGAGACAAACTGGTCTCAGATCAGTACTCCTGTTCTAAGAGCTGCTGGATGTGGGCTGAATATCACACAGAGACAGTATTTGGGGCATTTCAGAAACCACACTACAGACCACAGGTACAATTTGCAACATTATATTAGGATAGTTAGTCCATATTCAACTTCAATCAATTTATTTGATTTATTTAATGACGTCAGAATGTTTATGTATTGAATGTATCTCGACAGCAGTATGGCATTTTAGATTGTAGAATTTCAATTTTTTCCATTTATCTATTTCTATATACCTGAAAGTCAGCGCTAGATTTACAAATATTTTCTAGAACTCTATGTATACATCTCTGTAAAGAGAGTAACAAGTGTTGGAGAATCAGTGATCACACATGATAGAGTTAACACACTGTCCACAACAAAACGACACGACAGCTAATCTATATTAAAACCTTTTCAAGGAAGAATGCATTTCCTGGAACTGCATCAGCGGCGGCTTGCCAGGAGATGCCTTTCAACAGGCGATTATAACAACTGACTGCAGTGATGGGTCTATTTTGAAGGCAATTTAGTTCTTAAAATAATCTCTCTCTCTCTCTTCTTCTTCTTCTTCTTCTTGTTCGCTCACACTGGCACACTCTCTCTCTCTCACTCACAACCACACACTACACAGTGGATTGTTGAATTGGTCTCAAACTAGCGATGTTACAAGCGCCATGCCTCAACCCATCGGGGCATCAGAGCCAGTTGACAGCCCTCCATATGACAACAGGCCCAATGCCTCTCAGTGAGTAGCCATCTATCTGTCTCAGGGAAATAGGTCCAGAGCCAGAATCAACAGATTATCACTTCCTCTCCCACAAATCAATCTGTCGGAGCCTGCGTGTGTGTGTGTGTGTGTGTGTGTGTGTGTGTGTGTGTACAACAGACATGTTGTATTTGGTCATTGTGAAACAGACAGGACTTTTCTGGGCTTGCGTTGGTGGGAGTCATTCTAGACTCCTCTAGACTGTGGGATTTGAGCTTGGAGGTCACGATTTTAGTTTTTTTTTTGTCACGGTTCATTGTGATATCATCAATTTTTTATTAATTGGCATTCTCTTTAATTAATTCATGACAGTGTACTAATTTATACTTGTTTATATTCATACATGAGCGCTATAGCTGCTTTTTTCTATGGATCTCTCGCCCTCACCATTGAATCAGGCTTCTGTGGCAACAAAGCCTGCCACTTGGGGTGGAAATGTTTACACCCGTAACAGCTACACTGTTCTTTACTTGTTGGTAGAGGTATTGGAGCATTCTAGGTGTTTGTTAGGTTGTGAAGTGTGCGCCGATACACCAGTGATGAATAGCGAGAAAAGAGAGGGATTACCTTCAGAATCCCTCATATCGCTCATATTGCATGTTGACAGTTATCAGGTCCTACCAAGGTGCTTCTGTCTACACCGATAATTGGCTGGCTAATCCGTTGTTGAAGCCCTATTGCCCTCACACATGCCAACACAGGAGCCAGGTTGAAATGGAAATCACACCTGGAATACTTTCAGCAGGCATCTCAATCAAAAGCTTTATCGTTTTTTTAGGTGGATGTATTGCTCGGAGCAGTTGAGCAGTTGTGTCACTCATTCATACCGTGTTAGATAACGACCAAACTTTACCATCATTTATCTATACTGGTTAGGTGAAGGAAGTGAGGGAGGCGTAATGATGACAGCATTTTAGCCATGAGACAGTAATATAATCCAGCATCGCATCCCTTTTACATACCGATACATAGATGATGCTGAAAAGATAATCCTCGGGCAGATGCTAAGTTGAGTAGCACAAGTTCTTAAGTAGGCTACTTTAACTGGAATGAGCAGTATTATTTCGGGCCAAAAAAGCTTTATAACCCTGGATAGTCTTGAAAACCTTATTGTTTAATGCTGCTAAATATATTTTCCACAGTGACTACTAATCCTGCCATGTCTCCTCTGTCTTCCTCTCAGACTATGGGCCTCTCGGGAGGTATTGTGCTCATTCATAATGATATTGGTAGACTACCAAGACTGATATAAATATGACTTCAACGGCTGCAGGGAGATTGAGAAGCGAGTCCAGTAGGAAAGAAACCAACTTTTGGCCTGACAACAGTTGCTCCTTCCTGTTTTTCTTTCTGGAGAACTTTGTGCAGCAGATTCCATTCATGCTGGCAAGGACTGTAGCTTCCTCTTGTTGTGGGTATCTATCTTGTGCCTGCTGGCGTAATAGAGGATCACACTAGTGATCCAGCCAATTCAAAAGTGAGCTCCTGAATGAGGAGAAGGATTATGTTTCTACCTGTGTAATTTCAATCAATTCTTCAAATAGTATACGTGCGTAGACTTCTGCAGCTGGCTTGGTGCCTGAGTCTTCCAGTTTCCTGCTGTTTACTTGTAGAAGCTGTCCATATCTCAGGATATGAGAAGACTAGAAGAATAATTATGACCTGAGTAGTTTGGACTGACGACAATTTCTGTCTCTGGAAAGACGTATCTTATCAAACATAGACTCTCACTTTCTTCAGGCATTAGTGTTTTAGATCGATGCCCGGGTGCTCTAAACTCCTGCTACGTCTCATTTATGGCTTTTAGAACCGGATTCATTTAGCTATGGAGTCTGGAAATCTATGGATATGATGATGGTCAGGGCAGAAACATTATTATTCATAGTATATAATATAATGTCATTATTTTAGAATATTCTTTTTTGTTTTAAGGTTCAATTCGTTCTTTAAGGGTTTCTCAACTAGTGTAAAAGGATGCTGTAAGTTCAAAAAGGAAAAATCACAACAAAAAATAATAATTTAAAATCTCAAATTTCCATATTACTCAATACTGATGTTTTCACTACCTGTACAATACGTCTGTTTGAGATGCCTAAAGACATCCTGGAGTAGCGGTAAACGGAACTCATTCCAAGTAATAACACTCAAGCCACCGCTTGACTACTTGACGCTGTTGACTGCTCACAGGTAACTTACTGTGTTCATTTTGAGTGAAGTACAATTCAGTCTTGTGTTCATGGCTGTATTCCTGACTGTGTGTCCATGTCCCTCAATTCCATGACAATCACATCATTGAGTAAGAGTTTGAATGCTGGCTTGTTCGGCTCTGGTTTAGTAAAATGCAATTAGCTTTTACAACACAAAATGATGTAGTTGGGATGGTGACGCTGGCACATTGTTTAAATTGTTTTCACACCTGGGAGTCCTCCCTTTATTTCCAAATAAAAATCCACCCTTGGATACTCTCTCAATCTGTGAAATGTATAAATCTGTGATATATAATGCACAATGCATTCCAGGAGTTATTTTACGATGAAGTGATGTCAGTTACTTTTTTGGTGTACCCACGTTCCCTCAACCTGCCTCGTCTACTTCTACTTCAGTTAGTGATTTCCTAAGTTTCCCAGAATGACTTTCGCCCCTTACTCAAAACGCAATGTTTTGTGGCTGCATTGCATTCTGGTCTATTCAGGCTATTGTTGATAGAGAAATTGCTATCTCTGCTTCTTCTACGATGGATTTCTCCCCGTGTGATGAACGTTGATGCAAAACGGTGAGTATAGAAAGAAGCCCTTGCTCTTTGATCCTTAGGGACTGACACCAAAACCTGATGTTGATGTTTTAATATATATGACAAAATGTCTTCTATTAAACGTAATTGTTGGTTTCGCTGGAACAATCTTGACATGATATCATGCCATCTACATTTGGCCACTTATCCGCTGGAATAAGAAAAATACACCACCAAACAACTAAATGACCTAGAAATACAAGATACATTGCCAGACACTTTGTGTCAAAAGGTTTAAGGTGGATATTCCCTTTCATTTTTGTCCACATGTTATTTTTTGTACTATTTTCAATTTTTATTCATTTCTTTATTCACTCCTTTGACAATGGGAAGACTGACTGCAAGAAGTCAGGTAGTACGGCAAACCCCTGGCCAGTTTCTCAATCTGGTGTTCAAGGCTTTAAGTCGAGCAGTGATTATTAGATGCTGGTGCACAGCATTAAAGCACGGAACCACACAGAGTTATTTTCAGATGCGTTGCATTCATTATGTTTGTGTGTATATGTGTACGTGTGTAGTGTGCGTGTGGCGGCATAGGCGTGTGCGTGTGTGGGTGTGCGCATGCATGCACAAACACTGTGCATATACTATTACAGGAATATTCAATCATTTAGAAAGGTCCGCTGGCGGCCTCAGACCCTTTTAAAACGTGCAGCAACATTATATTGATTCTTACTGGCAGTTCGAAATCTCCCTTTTATATATAGAATACCCAGAGTCCGTTTAATACGGAATTCTCTCCTCCAATTCCCATTTTGTATCGTTGCATCGGGTACGGCATGCTTGAAACACCTCGTGCTGTAAATCCATTTCCAGGGTTTAATCAAAAAATGTCTGAAAAGTGATTTGAGCGGGCATGTGCTGTGAGGTAGCTGATTGCCTTGCTTATAGCATGCACCATGTAAGGTGTGTGTTTCCATACATTAGTCACCATTAATCGCCATTTGCCAGTACATGGCTTTTAACTTCTAAGTAATCACAGTTTGACAACAGCAGACAAAGTTTGGAAGTAAAATATATTCTTTCTAACATTTGAAACGGAGCAGTGGATTTTGCTGGACGAACATTGGATCCTGTTTCATGTGCAGCTGACTGACTGGTGTGTGGTTGACTTCTCTCATATACTTTAAATGAAGCTGTGCCTAACAGTTTGCTATGTGTTACGGATGGCTCCATGCAAGGAGTTTGAAGTGATGTCGTCTCCTTTCTTTCTTTCTTTCTTTCTTTCTTTCTTTCTTTCTTTCTTTCTTTCTTTCTTTCTTTCTTTCTTTCTTTCTTTCTTTCTTTCTTTCTTTCTTTCTTTCTTTCTTTCTTTCTTTCTTTCTTTCTTTCTTTCTTTCTTTCTTTCTTTCTTCCACTCTCTATCTCTCAACCTCAACCAATCTGGCCATCCCCAACTCTTAATAACCTACTTGTTTCAGTTTTCTCGGTTGCTAAGGGATCTGAGCACTTCTGTAGCTGCTGTGCTGTTCTGCTCTGCAGCTTTTCTATTATTATTCCCATCCCTTGTTAAAAACCAGGACGTTTTTGATAACAGGTTATAAGGATAGAAAGGTGTTAACCAGGGCTTCTATGTTTTTGTCCCCCGTGATTAAAACACAACAGTTCTTCTCATGTGGGAACCCACCAAAGAAAAGACCTACGGCCTATTTTCTGGTCCTGACCCAGCAATGTCCAAGTGAAATAAATGGTTCTGATGGCTGGCATATGGAAGTGGCTCTTGTGGATGTTTCGGTTACAAGGAAACAATCTTGGTATTTGTGTCTCCTGCTCTCAGCGTTGCGATCGTAGCGTGATGTGAACCATCTGCCTGTCATCTCTGTCGCTCCTCGTGCTGAAAGCAGGCATTGTTCAAAGCACTCAAGCTGGTCAGTGTATGTTCAAACCAGACAATGTTTGAAGCACTCCAGCCAGTCTTTATGGCTATGTGTTGAAACCAGGTTTTGTTCAAAGCACTCACAGCAGACGGTTTATGTGTTGAAAACCGACATTGCTGCAAGCACTGTGGCAAGTTCAGCTGTGAAGGTTTTAACACACTGCATGCATGTTTCTCATTCTTTTGAATAGATGTTGACACACTATGTAAAGGCAATGTATGTAAATAATTGGTCAAAATTCTTGGTCAAGAATATTGGAGATGTGAATTGTAAACTTTTGTGAATCGTTAGGATTTGCTAAAGCAAATTTGACTTCAATGTTTTATGTCTCTGCTCTTATTGTCTGAAGACGATCACAAAACAGGCCTCTTTAGCCATTTTAGCCACTTTAGCCACTGTCTCCACTGGTGCAAATTCAAATTGTGGCCAGTGAGGACAACGTCTCACTAGCCCCAGTCTGTCAGTCCAGGAAAGTGAAGGGACGTTTCTATTCTTATTCCCAATCTCAATACTCATTATTTCTTTTTATCTGCTGTATCTGCTGTTTATCTAGCTGGTTCATCAAAGGGACGATTCCTGCAGGTTTATTAATATACGTTGTGGTATAGTGAAGACAAACAGTGGTCAAGTGTTAACGGATGTCCTTGCACATTCGGAGCTGCTCAGCTGCTGACTGGGAGTATGTGGGATCAAATAGGATGCGTGTGTGTGTATGTGTCATGTACGTCTGTGTATTACAGTCTAAAATGGATTTCTGGGTAGTGTTAACGCCACTGGTTTTCTGTTGGGGCCCGTGGATTAGAGCCATAAGGCAAATATCATGGGCGACTTGAGGTGCTTCTTGCTTGTTGCATAGACAAGATTTTTAGCTTTCTCTATGATGTGTTGCACTCTGCAAGGCACTCTGATGCACATGCTGAGCTATGAAATCCTTTTACAGTTTTTCTCCATTGCTTAAACACAATTCACAAAACACTAAACACATTCTCAAAACTGTCGGCACAAACCCCACAACAGAAACAGTGTTTACCACAACTCTGTGTCTCAGGCCCTGAGACCCTGTTTAATGTTTAACTCGTGTTTCAAAATCAATCAACATCGCACCTGATATTTCCCCTCGCCACGCCGCTGCCGTCCCCTGCAAGCTTCCGGTGTGATGAGAAAAGTAACTAATTTGTGGATACAAGATTTACCTCAATTTTGGATAAATTGCAGACATTTATATTTGTATAAGGAAGCCATACATGTAGACCTATTTTCATAAGGAGATCCTGAGTGCCAGTGTATTTGTACTATTTTGCAAGGATTTACACAATGAACATATGTCTAAAAGTGGGAGTGATATGGGTATAATCCATTTTGATTCGGGACTTCTTCAATTGATTTTTTTGTGTCAAGTACTGACATGTGTGTTTACTAGTTCGCAGAAATGTGCTTTACATTAGGCATTTTGTGTTAAAGTCAAAAAAACGATATAGTGTTTTGAACAAGTGAGTTAATGTTGTGGGGTTTGTGCTGACAGTTTTGATAATGTGTTTAGTGTTTCAGGAATTGTGTTTAAGCAATTGAGAAAAACTGTAATCATAATCATTGAAAACAAATGTTTGCTTCTGGAAACCGAATGTCTGGATTTTCTGTCAGCCCAAAAGATTTATTGACACACTGATTTCTTTATTCCTCGCACTTTATCTCACTCTTACCGTCTCTCTCTTACTCTCTTGTAAATGAAGACAAAGACATTAAGGACTTCCAACAGAAAGATAGTATCATGTAAATAAGACTTATTATCTCATACATTAGTTACTATCTCATAATTACACAAAACGTTCTAATAAATATGAGATAGTATCTCATAAATAGGAGTTACTCTCTTATAATGATAAAAAACTTTCTCATGAGAAAAAGTTATGTACCGGATTTCCTTTTAACAGGTGGCAGAAATGGGCTTCCATATATTCTGTTCTGTTCCAGCCATAGACTGTTCCAACACCAGTACCTGTTGCACGTACTCTGTTGCTGAAAAAAGCAAAACACATTTTACTGATATCATGAAGTGTTAGGTAGCAGCCATGATGTTTACATTTCAGTTTAACGACCTTGGAAACAAGATTTGGAGGAAAAGTAAGCAGTGTTTCTTGAGTGTAAGTGTGTGTGTGTGTGTGTGAGTGAGAGAGAGAGAGAGAGAGAGAGAGACATTCTGTGTGTGCATGCATGTGTGTGTAAGGGGGCGAGGAATGGAGTGCTAATTAGGGGAAAACATAGGATTGGCTATTTTGCGGTAAGCATTTGGTCCCTAACAGCGCCTGACTGGTTAGTACACACCCCTGGAAATGGGTCCAAACGTACAGAATAAAGAGCCCACAGATTCAAAGTACCCAGTATGGGGTTTCTTCTCTTCCTCTCTCTTCCACCCATCTTCAATCAATGTCATGTAGATCCCTCATCCCTCTCTCTCTCCTTCCCCTCTGTGGTTGGGTGATGTTGCGTGTGTTGGACTAATATGACTATAAAAGGTTGGGGCCACAGAGCCTTAACACTAATCCGGGTGCAGAGCCTCTTTTATTAGCTGTGTGTGTATGCATGTGTGTGTGTGAGTGAGTGAGTCAGAGACAAAGATAGATAGAGACAGAGAAAGAGAACCAGACAGAGAGGGATGTGACACGTTAAAGATGTCCCTACATCTAAATCCATCTTGCGTTTTCTGTAGTTTCACATTCAGCGGCTACACACTTTTCTTAAATACTGTACACTGTAAGTGAGGCCTTGTAGCATCGCCCAATTCAGCAGCTACACTTGAAGTGATAGCACGCTGGTCAGCCTGAAGGAGTGAGAGACACTTCAGGTTCCACTGAAGTGGTGTGTGTGTGTGTGTGTGTGTGTGAGTGTGTTCAGTGAAGTGGTCTGTGTTGTCCTTTTTTATGGTGTCAAAAGAAACAAATGACCTCACTCCCCCTCGGACACACTTGGACCTTCTGTGTGACCAAGATTGGTTCAGAGTTACAGAGCTGCAATGATCGTACTTGGCAATATCGAAGCACCGTTTTATTCAGTGTAACAGTCAGAAATATAAGTATTAGAATTGAAGTATTTGGACACATATGGCTCAATATGGCTGTCTTTTTAAGTTAAGTCAGATTTCTTACACTTTGGACTGTATGTTCAATAAATATAATCAGTTGTTATGAAAGCAAATTGTTGTAATGGTAGCTTCAGCATGGTCTTACATACAATGGTTTGGCGTCATGGGAAAAAGACAAGAGATACTGTATGTGTAACATCCTACGCACATTTCCAAATTTGTCACTGTCCTCCCCCAGCCTACTGATAAGGAGGGTTCTGGTTTATATGACAGACACGGACACAATATACTGCCCTCTCTGGGAGGTGAGTGAGTGCAAGAAAAGTGATAGAAACCTCATTAAGTATTATCAATATTTTAGGGCTGGATATACAGTAAAACATAAAACCTGATACGTGTGACAGATTGGACCTTTTGCCTGCTGTTTAAGCAATTCAAACAAGATTTACAATTGTTTCCCCATGTTCAGGCAACCATGAGAACAATACATTTGTGTCACCATGATTTACAAATCGTACCTTTTGCACATGTGTAAATCCAGCCTAAGATAGTAATTCAAGTACAGGAGAAAACACATACTTTACAGCAGTTAACCAGCAAACTATTTTGTCTTGTATTTCACGTTTCACTTGGCTCTGAAGGCAATAGGGCTGGTTTCAGCCTGGTGTAGAGTCCACACATAGAGAACACATAATTACATTTCACTTGTATACTTGTTAAATGCTTATTTGCCTGGCGACTCTCCTCGAACACACCAAAAATGATTTTTAGGCTTTGGCTCTCTAACTTTTGCCACATGGGGTAAGTTGTGCTTATGTGTAGACGTAAACATAATGTGGCTCAATTATATATTTCACATGCCGGAATCGAAACAATACAACATGTCGTTCATGCTTTAATGCACCCTGACTCGTGTATTTCATACCAACCCTGCTGTTGAGGCATGAGAGTTCTTTTGTGTGACTCAAGTCTGTTTCAAATTAACCAGCTTCCCCCAGAGTGGAAGTGTAGCAATTAAGCTTTGTTTAGATGCTGACATTGAAAGCATGCCACAAAAACCATGCAAGACATTGAAAACCAGAGGCAACAAACATGGAGTGTATGTGCATTTTATGACGCGTGCAAAGTAAGAGTTGTCTGGCCTGTAATTGCAGTTTCCTCAAAGCACATAAAACCGGTATGCGTCTACACCATGTAGAGTCCCATTAGGTATTTGTCACCTTTTAAACAACATTTTGTGTGGAGTATTAACGGTCTCGTTGTTTTTTTACTGGGACTACATTCATTTTACTTGATCTTTTTTGTGACAGTCAAGTGTGCATTGAGATGAGCTTCATTTGGTTTGCTTACAGATGTACAACCTTGTACATGCGGCATTACGGGGGCGGCAGTAGCTCAGGAGGTAGAGCTCCCGTCCCGCAACCGCAAGGTCGGCGGTTCGAGTCCAGCTCCTCCCGGGGATAAATCTGTCGTAGTGTCCTTGAGCAAGACACCTAACCCCAAAGACACCTGCTCCCCGGGCGCCATAATGGCAGCCCTCTGCTCCGGGCCCCCCAAGCATGTGTGTGTTGTGCAATTACTTGTGTGTATCCGGGGCGATCCGTGATGGGTTAAATGCAGAGAATAATTTCACTAAGTGTGTGCGGTGCTCTGTGCATGTGTGTGACAATAAAGGATAAATTATTAATTATGCTAGCTACGCTGCGGCTGCTGCACGTTTGCTCTACACTCAAGAAGAACAAGGTCCTGCAGCACTAACGCTATGCTACTATGAGACCTTTTGAACTTCCTGTTAGCCCAGTATGACAGCAAGTCATGAAGAAGAAAAGAAGGGC
>OMOT01027516.1:0-14163 GCA_900312575.1 Acanthochaenus luetkenii | reverse complement strand
GGGCCTGTGTCAAACCTGTGGAAAACCAGGTTTTACTCGATCCTTGTTCCCCTATCCTTCTCCTCCCGATCCACACCTCCTTCACACCGTTTTGCTGCAGTTTGCTTTCCATCCTCTCCCGGTAGGTGTTCTTTCCACCCTTACTTCTCCCTAATTATTAGCACCCATGTGGATATGTTGAGCCACAGATGGGAGAGAACATTATCATAAAATCTTTACGGCAGAAAGTACTGTGAAAAAAGCATGTCCATGTCGTTTCCAAAATCTGCTTGACAAGCCACATAGAAATTTGGAAATCCACATTATCTAATCTGATCTGTATTTTTACTGTTCTGTATTTCAATAAAAATCTAACAAATTGTGTACAAATTGGCCTCAGAATTAAACCTCTATTTGTTTTTTCCACATTAGAAGAATGCACCGTTGCTTTGCTCTGTGCCTCTGTCCTCCACACGACGCGCGGGTCTATCAGTAACCCTCACGAATAGTTCGAGTATGTGTTTGGGATTCTAAGAGACCTGTAACACATTGTACCAGGCTCCCAAGGTGAAAGGGAGAGACAGGGGCCTGACATTAATTTGAGCCACGGTGTACTGAGGCTGCTCTCAGACTTCCCTGGTGAATAAAGACAAATGGCTTGCTTGTGCCACCATGCAATCCAGCATTGATCCAGCAAGTCCAATAATTCAATTTCATGTCCATGTCTCATCTTCCATACCTATGGAAAACAGCAAAACATAAATAAACAGTATTAAGGGAGGCCTTTATGAAGAGACAGGATACTTCCAACAAGTATCCTGCCTCCAATCGCTTTGCTGAATGAAGGGATAAAACGAGTCAGCAAAGCCCACATGAATGTTGTTCATTGTTGAACGCCGGTTTCTTGTGTAGGACCCATCAAATTAGAGAGTTTACCTGTCAAGTTCCAGAGAGCAGAGATGATGGGGATTTGACTGCCATCCCATGGTGCCGTGAAGTCATCCCATCGCCGTACCTCTCACGCTTTAAGGATTCATAGAGGTCTCGACTACAGTGAGCGACTTACTGCAGCTCGCCATGACGGCATGAGGTGAAGCAGTATCTCAACCAAGAGGAAATGTGACATGACGGAGGGAGGGCAGGCTTTTATACCACAAAATAACTAACATCGCTAAATGCATTGTTGAAACCAAGAAGCAACCACGGTAAAGATCCTATAAACGGGTTGATGTGATCTTGTTATTTTGTACCAGTAAGAATCCTAGCTCAGAAATAGTAGCAGCGGTCTGAGTCTAAATGAGACAAAATAAAAGTATGCATGACCTTTCCCTGATCACTAAAGGATAGAAACGGCTTGTTTCCTAAATTGAAAGGAACAATATTTCATTTTCATTACGGTCTGTTTACCAACAGCGCACCCCTCACAAGGAACATGTCTCCCCTCTAATAAGTCCCGATAACATATACCACACAGTGGATGGACAGGCATACGGAGGGAAAATCCCATCTACCCCACAGTGCACTGCCTAAACTGAGATGAAGCACTGCTGTTGCATACAATCACGGCTGATTTACACGCAAAGGCTGTTGGGGGAGTTCTGTGTACACATTTGATCCCATCGCTCTCTCATTCTCAATCTCCATCTCATTGTCTGTCTTTCTGCCTTGGTGATTTCAGAGTTCAGCCTAAAGCAGATGCAATGTATCAAAGTTGGTGAAGTTGCTGGGTGATGTGGTTTCTGCCTTAATCATTATGCTGCCTTGGAATTAGGAGGCAGACCTGGGTCAAACAGTATTTGCAAATGCATTTCAGTTTATTTGAGCCCACTTGGGTACCAGAAGGGTGGGGTCTGCAACATACAAGATGCGTTGATATTTGAACTGTCTTGATTACCCCACCACGCATGACACTATTACTCGTCAGCCTGTAATGCACATGCCCAAATCTACACATGCTGTACATGTGATCTACATCTTGAAAAGGAGTATACTTGGAAAGCGTGTGTTGTTTTTCACAACAGATAAGTGCCCAGACACTTTCTGTACATATGGCTGTAGACATGTTTTAATAATATATATATATACATATATATTCTCAATTGGATGATAATAGTAAGACAGGAAAATACGCTAGTACCCCCACCACTTTCTAGCCCTGCCTGTCTGTGTGCCTTTATACAATGTGTCAGAAGCTGAACAGTGCAAATGCAGTGAACACCATCTTCGTCTGTATACCCTTCAGTTCACACAAATTCCATTACCCAGAGAAAAATGTTTTGATGTACAAAAATACATTTATTTGAAACAATTTCAAAATGACAGTTTCTTTACCGTAGAAATATTGAAATAAAGATGAAACAGAACATTACTGATGATGCATGCATTGTAGATGTTTGTGCAATGAAGAATATTACGATGGTTTGCCCTCTGAAACATCATGAATGCAAGATTGTGTTGATTCCCCTAGAGCAGTGGTTCTGGACCCTGGTCCTGGAGTACCACAGCCCTGCTGGACATACTCGACATGGTAGTTCATTACATACACCTGGTGTAATCGGGGGCTGAATGAGACCTGGGACACCAGGTCAACGTAATCAACAACCAGGTCAAATAGAAAACCAGCAGGGCTGTGGTACTGGAGGACCAGGGTTCAGAACCACTGCCCTAGAGTTCTCAACCTGGATCTTACAGTATAATGTGGCATTTAAAATATCAGATGCGATTGCAATTACCAATTATCAAAGCGTCGATCGAATGAACAATGAAGAGACCAGGAACTAGTTCAAGTGATGAATTTAAATGATCAAAAGCACATGTGATTTCATGAAGACAATTCTGAAGTACTTCTGATATATCTATGCAGATGTAAAGCCCAACAGGATTAGTGGCTATTTTTCTGGAGAAAAGAAAGTGCCAATGCTTATTTCTTACCTAGCAACAGTTGCTGCCAAGCATTATGGCCTGTATATGAATACTGGACTAGTGTAATGGCCATGGATTCTTCACTATTTGAAAGGGCCCAGGAGAAGAAGAAAAAAGGTATGGCTTCAATGAACTGTACAGGACTTCAGCACAGCTTTTGTGTGGCAGTGCAGCAGAGAGCTGCCTCGGGATCTGGGCGGGGGCAGGGAGTATCGGAGCATAGACGGCGTGACGCAACATCAAACACCCCGTAAAAAAAACATTTCAGCACAGCAAACCATCCTTTTGCTTGTGCATGACATTTGTTGTTGAAGACAACAAAGCTGTAAAGCAATCTTTGGACTATGTGTATTCTGTGTACCATAACAAGACTTGGCTGGGTGTCTGGCTTGAGATGACAACGTATACAGAGTATAGGCCAATTATACGTGATGCGACTGCCTATGTCCTTGTGCAATATCCTATCAACATGCCTCCTGTCCCTTCATTCATACCCCGCGAGTGCTGTAGCGTGCTTACTTCAGCACGGCACTGTGAGATGGCTCTGCATGGGGTATTCCCTGCTTAACCATCCACCCACCTCTGCTTATTGTCACACTGGCTACCGGGAGACCATTGTGTGTCGACTGGCTACTGATAGCTTTTGTAGGATTGTAGAGCGAAGCGCTGGAGGAGAGTTGCATGCTGGGAGGATACTGCTCCCCCATGTCAGCCAAATTGAGGCAAAGGGCGAGTCATGCGTTGGGTTGCAAAAAGAGCCTAATGACGGCAGTGAGGATGGCTTGTTGACATGAAGCTAACTTGGTTGTACTGTATCTACTCTGTATGTAATTGTACTCTGAGGTATATTTTTGGCAAATGTACCGTACCATTATAAATCAAGTCTAGTATGTTTTTAGAGATGATATTACAGTATTTTGTCAGATGAATGAAAGTTGGTGAGAGCTGTTGATTTCCCACCTCATAGGAAGATAATGTAAAGCCAATGACAGAAGAGGGAGAATAGGCAGATATAAAACACTCTTCATGCTGGAGCAGATACCCAAAAACCCTGAGCAAAGGACCAAGTAACCAAAGCTGCATTGAAGGCTTTCATTCCCAAATGCAATATATCCATTTAAGAAAAATCATACATATCCAATCTGGACAAAAAGTGTTACCTGATATCCATTGCTCAATATTTAAAAAACACAGACTGCATCCTCTAAAATGCCATAATATAGCTAATAACTCATGACAGCTAATAACTTCAGTAGTATGTAATATATTGGAATGAAGCTCCTCATGTTTCTCCCATATTTGTGGACATTGTGTATTTGATCACCAGTAGCCACAATATAACAATTTCATACTGACGCGTCACTTGTTCTGCGGCCATATGAGAAGTATCAGAGCCATTGTTTCAAAGGACAAATGTAATACTCACATGATGCAAATGGCAAATAATGTTTGGTACAGAGAGTTTAAAAACTGTGATGCGTGTGAAACGTGTTTGAATTGAAACATATCAAACGTGTGAAAATGTTCATGTCGATATTTTTCATTTCATTTGAAGGAGAATGAAGGGAATTGAATCTGTAATGTGCCAATACAATCAACCTGCATTAACAGATGGACCCTTTGTTACAAGACATATGCCTATGCAAAATCGATTAGATGAATGATTAGAAAATCACTATTTACAACACTTGCTTATCTACAACACAGAAACCGTGTCCTCAAAAAGAACATGCACAAGTCAAGGACCTTACCAAAACAAACAAAGTTGATTCTTTAAGCAATGTTTGACTTTTTAACACGCTTCCAAAAACAGACCAAAGTCAGATCTTCGGTCGACGCCATCGTATTCAGACTACGGGCATGTAGAAATTAAGTATACATATAATATATATACAGATAGCAGAGCAGATGAAACTATTGTACATTTCAATAATATTCCCTGTTTGATTGAAGACCCAGACAGTATAGTCTATATATAGGCAGAAACAAGTTTTGAAAGCAAACTCTTTAGGAAATGTACATAACTCTTCATACGTTTTAACAAAAGCTCAAGAAATAAAGATATGTCACTCTGCAAATAAATGTAGCTTATACATCCACAAAATTGAATAAGTTTTGCCAGTAATTACATTGATCTCATCGAGTGGATTTACATTTGCTGCATGGATGTTGTTGAACTAGACATCCATGCAAATCTGTATAAATGAGGTCCCTTAGAAAACTATTAACATCCATTGTGTTTGAGAATTACAAAACAGAAAAAGAGAACCCCCAACACGGTAGTACTTTGTTCTGTGCACAAACCATTGCGCTCTCCAGCTTTACACACTAGTACAGTTAGGAATCTCCCTTGTGCTCTCGCAGACATTTCCAACTCCCCCTGAATGAACAAAAGCAAAGGAGGGAAAAAAAAGGAGAAAATGCCTGTGAAACAAACAACTTCTTTGACATTGACACCTTGTGTTAATTACTGGATTTTCAACGCGCTGTCTTATCAAAAGCTCTTAAGCCGTTAAACAGCATGGAGATTAGACAGTGACCTTTTTCTCATAATGCTTGATAATGATTAATGTGATATAATATGCAAATAATTAAGTTTTAAAGGGGAACACCACAGAATTTCAGTTTTGAAATATGTTATTCCTATGTCGTGTGTTAGTTTGGTCTGTAGTACTTAACATTTATTACTCACTCCCATTACCAGAGGCAAGAGAGAACATGTTGATGGTTCCCCTACTCTGTGGTGATTTGCTGTACGCTGCATAGAGCATGACTTGAATGAATGGACAACCACATTTTAAATAGAAAAGGTGTGAGAGACTGTGACAGTTTTGGAATCAGGGTGCATTGTCTTTAATTTGGATCAAAAAATTAAGAATAGTTGATCAAATAGTCAACAAAATGTCACACGTCACGTTCATGTTCCCAAATATTAGCCACATTTACCATCTCTTTCATTTATTACTGACCATTACTTTACCATAAGTAATCCTCTTTGGTGGCGAAAGCCAATTGTTAGAGAGGCGGGCTTTTGACGGGATATTTGCAGGTTCCCTCAGCGACTCCAGTGGACCAACAGTAGAAGACTGTAGCTCCCACATGTAAATGTGTGTAACAGTAAGAATATGAAGCAGGGCGATGTGGTGAGGCAGGATCAACTAGCTATTCTAAATAATAGCAAGTGAAACTAGCTTGTGTAATGAAGCTGTTATAAAGGTAAATGATTGTTAATCCATTAAAGTCATGAGTCATGTCTCATAGTTGTTATGATGGCACTATCCAAATCCCTTTCGAGGAATTGTCAAAAACTTTGCAATACCTGTAGAACATTTTTCCTACCAGACTTTCACAATGGTGAAGTCAACATTTAAGCATTTTGACCGAATTTAAAAATAAGTTTTATGCGGAGCATTTCAACTAATACGCAGAATATGTTTGATTTTACGCAAGCTCTCCACTTACGTTTGATCCTGGCATCCAGCTCCTTCTCCATGAGTTCCTTGGATGTGGAGAACTCACTCAGAGTTATTTTAGGCATGCTGTCGCCCTGGCTCACCGAGCCAATCATCTCCTGCTCTTTCTCCTGGTTCACCTCAGCATATATGTTGATCCAGGGTATTTTTCTAAAGATTGGTAAAAAGGACAGATTGATAAGAGGAAGGCTCAGAATAATGTTTGGACATCATATCCTGTATGTCTAGCAGTTTCTGTTACATTGGTAAAAATGTTCAGGAAAGTAAATACATGTATTGATTTACTGGTACCACAGATCCAATCTTTTAAACAATAAATCAATAAATCATAAATTATTTTCATTTGGAGACTAACACTTGAAAGAACTAACTTTGAGATGACAAACTATTCATGCAAACTAGGTTATTTGTTTCAGAACAACTAGAATACATAATTCTGCTGCCTGGTACTGGGACTGTTAACTATCAAAGTTGTCTTGACTATAATTACACCTCAATAACTAAGTCAGAGGCATAAAACGTTACATTGGTATCTTCTTCCATCTATATTTATGATGCCTAATATACATCTTTACTTAGAGTCACTATCCAATTTATTTCAAATTACGGTTCATTTTGGTTAATTGTTTTGTTTTGTCAACTGTGAGATTCCTTGAAATATGCATCCTCTTATACTGATGGGAAAAATTCCATATCCATAATTAATGAATACTTTTCTATTTCCAGCAGACTTTTTTTAGGGGAATCATTTTGAGTATGCATAAATTATTCAGCAAATAACAGCCGAGGCACAGCAACAGCATATTAAACAATTTAATGGTCATTTTCTGAGCATTTCATTGCTGATTGGTGCATGTGCCTCATGCATCAAAATCATGCTGGATTATGTCTACAACCTCTAGGAGGACGTGTAAAATAGAACTTCCTGACGCATGCCATCAGGTCGTCATTGATTGGTATGGACCGTACTCATCTGGCATCTTCATAAATGCATGATATGGTAATTGGTATGTAGTAGGTTTCTATATGATTATATGTGCGGTAGGCAGAAGTAATCAGAAAGGAGGAGAACCTCTTGAATTTGTAGATGAGAAACACAGCTAGGCCCAGGAACACCACTGATAGAAGCATCAGCATGGCCGAACTGCTGTGTCTTGGGTTGGAGTCCACCAAGGGTGCTATGGGAGAGGGACACAGGACAGAGTTAACTGTACTGTCACTGAGATGTTGGAAACCCTGTTTTATGCAGTTTAGCAGAAGAGTGGCCATGGTGTTAAAACATTTCTACTTCAGTGGTTTCTATACAAATTGCATTCTGTCATGTGTTTCCCAACTGCGGATTCACAGCGACAACTCTGACAATAATTCAAAGGCCAAGTTAATTCAGCAGTAAATTAATCCCACTGTGGATAATGGGTATATATGAGACAATGGTAATGCATGATGAGAACTTGCTTTTGTTTTTCATATCTCAAATGCCTTAAGTTGTGGTAGCGTGAAATTGCTGTTTCTAATACTTGCCCAAGTAGATGACAGCTGCAAGGAATTCAGACACCTCAGGTTCATTTGAAATGGTTAATGCACTTTTATTTATTTCAAACGAGGATCCTACCAAAGAAGCAGCTGCACTTATTGTGATTAACGTCATCGTACATAGTTCAGATAATACGCCTGCATTTTGTAGAGTGCATTAATGTCTATCATTGAAGGGAAATCACTGGGCATTTTATACAATTTCCATGCTGTTTCTGAGCCCTTCAGCCCAGAGATGGAGCCGTGTGAGGCTTGTGACCTTTCTCAAGTAGCTTGAAGGCTTTCCAGACCTTTTCTTGGGCGGTGAAATATAGAGAAGGATCCAGCTAGCTACACCTCCAATGCCACTAGAGAACAGCACACCGCCGTATGTCGCAGAGCAGCACGTGCCTCATGGGTATATTCCTCCGGGGATTGTGTGGCTAATGGAACCTGCCATGTACAGAATACACTACAAGATCTGTCCACCAGTGGGATCAGAGAGCTGGAGCCAAACAAGGACTAGCGAGGCCTACTATAATGAAAAGTATACGTTTGTGGAGACACCTTATTCGCAATCGGCGTGCCTTCATGACTCCTGCATTTATTTAATACTCAAATAGCAATTGGTTTTGTCATGGCCTCGTTTTGAATGTAAAAAAACCTTACAATTTTAGACAACCGATTAATTCGTCTTTTATCAAGACGGTTTCCAAAACGGACTTTACAGGCAATTCTGATTTCTGCTTGTGCCCTTAAACCTTACAGTGTTCTTTCTCAAGGACTACATAATCAACATAATTATACTCAGTGTAACACTCATTTTGTGGTTGGATGGCTGTAAAATAAATAGAACAGATGTTCAGCTCTTGATGGCAGGCATAAAAGATCCCTCGTCTCAAGGAGTTCCACTTAAAATGAAACCCCTCCCCTGCTCCCCTGTGTTCTTTGCCTAGGATGGAGGCAGACTGACGTGAATTTTAATTGGTGGACCAAAGACAAATGATTGTTGTCAAAACGTGGTTATATTGGTTTTATTTCATGACACTTCAAAATGAAGAAATATAAAATTATGGAACATAATCAAATTACCCGTGCATGTTAATAGTTTACTATATTGCATTCACATATTACAGTTGTTAACTTGAAGGGCAACATTGGAAGGAACAAATGTTTCTTACCCAGTGTTAACTGTGTGTTGTACACAATCACCCTTGAACCGGGCTTGAGCTCGAATTCCACCAGATTTTGGTTCAGCGCACTTACAATGATTTCAGATACCTGTTAAACAGACCCAACATGGTGTATCCAAGTCAAAGAGCTGCTACAATCACCATCTTTTTCTCTACACACTAAAATAACTATCGGATGTAACGTGAGTTCTTTTGTCATGAGCAAATTGTGTGCAGTAAAATACTATCATGCTCTCCCATACCCGCTCTAGCTCCTCCTCGCTCTTTTTCTTGCCCTCTGATTGGTTCTTTTGAGGTAACAGGAAGAGCTCAGCGGCTGTTGGAACACCTGGGAACAGAGCTACCAAGAGCTGCCCTTCTGGGAAGTCAGACACCTGTAGGACAAGGGACAGTCAGAAATATGCATTAGCTTACAATGTCACGCTGTGACTGTTGATTAGTACTGTAATTATGGCCCTGTCTGTGAGCCCCTACTGGAGGCTGAGCGGTTGTCTACGCTCAACACATTAGCTAGGAAAGAAACAACATTAAAGAAGTTGAAGATCATCGTCCTCAAATTTTCTTTCTAGTTCAAGACATATTCGACGCCTTAATGTTATCCATGTGTCATTTTTAACTCCTTTTTTAAAAATAGTTATTTGAAATCAATAAAGTACATTTAAAAAGCCTCAACAACACATTTTTACAAGCAGTTCGATGAAGGACATAAATGTAAACGTTAAAATCATGTCCAAGTCGATAAAGCCTTCACAAACAATACATAAGACTCTGGTATTAAGAGGTTTTCGAAATAGCAGATTTTTTTTGCTTCACTCAAGGCAGGCAGGCCCTGGGCGGTAATCAGTATTCATTTAAGAGCCTGTGATGTTTTTATGTTTTCTCTGCGGCCTGGGCGGACAATGCAGTGGGTAGAGCCAAAGCACATCAATTATCAACCACAGAAATCACTACTTGAGTAGCAAAGTAGTGGACAAATTATAGCCAGGGCACGACTCGCAATGAGAGAAGGGGCAGCGGAGGGGGAGACGAAGCTGAATAGGATGGAAGGGCAGGAGAGGCAATGGGCCCTGAAATAAAAAAATAATAAAAAAATCAATACACTCAGAACACGTTTGCTCTCATTGCGATCAGTCATTAGTTTAAAAAGCTGTCTGGCTCCCTTTTGATGCCCCGCAAACTCATTGCCAGATTAAAAGTCAGATTGGGGTTGCAAGCAGGAGGAGAGGTGAGTCACCGGCTGAGGACGAGGGTGCCTGCTGCGGGGTGGCTGGGCTCAATTTGGGTCCAGCATTTAATGAGCTTTCTATTTGAGGAAGATAAGCTCTGGAGGGATTCATCAAAGAAATGAAACCATTTGCATACAAACTGGAATAATCAGGACGCATTGAAAGGGATTACACTTGTAAACATGCATATTTTTAGCACGCACATTTTACTTCCAAGATACTTTTTTGGGGGCAGTTCCATATTACATTTATTTCATATGAAAATTATGCAGTCCTTTTTAAAAATAATGAAATAAGAGGGGGAGAAAAATCACTTTAGTTTGCTACAGTGAAAGATTTACCATGCATAGATTGGTTAAGAAAGTATACTTTTGTGTCTTTGGGAAGCAAGGACGACATGATGGCTCGAGGGCTGCATTAACCTGGGAGGGACGCTACTGTATGGGGGACTATGGACATCAACTGTATGAGTCTGCTGAGAAATGCTGCTGGAATGTAAGAGGGAGGTGACTGAAGATAGAAAGAATGGAATGCAATCACCTCCATTACTGAAACTGCATTAAGGACTGCTAGTGCAGTGCTGAAATGAGCCGATAGGTGAAGAGTGTGACTTGAAAGATTCAGCAACAGGGCTACACCGCGAGACACGTCAGTTAAATGGACCTTGACTTTAATTGCAAGCTGTTGCCCCTCTCATCTCCCCTTTATTGTTGGGGAGTTGTTTACCACGTCCAAAAAGCTATCAGTTATGGACTAGCATCTGTCTTGAGGAGAGGTTGATTGTGAACCGTAACAAAATACAGACAAAAATAACCCCGTCATTTTACAATATCTTTCCTCTGGAAATGAACTTTGTGTCAGCTCCAATTCTCACTAGGATACATAGAGCTACAGTCCATTCTCGTGGATAGTGGCTGCTATGAAAAGGCAGATATCAAAATGATATGTAACAGGGTGATCTGAAAAGATGACAACAACAACACAGTCAGTGTCATCTAAGGTAATATAATTTTTAAAAAGCCATATGGAACTGTCAACATTTTCCATTTTAATATTTCGATTCAAGGGAGATGTGCTGAACTCGGGGACAACAACTACTACAATTTGTGTTTTAGTCAAAGCAATGTATCTCATGTAGCGTATTTTAGGTATTTGGATTTGAAATCACTAGTTTTTCAAATGCTGAATTTTAATATGATGTAACTTAAGAACAACTCATGGAGCATTTCCTACACTGCCCACCTCACAAATCAAGTTAAAATAAGATTATTTGCACATGTCCTGCATATATTACTGTTGAAATAATTTGTAGAATAATTTACATGGTTTACATGGTTTCTGATTATTAGAATAATCTGATTAGGCAGTGTCAATGTTCATGTTTTCACGAGGTCTTTCACGCTGCAATTTTGGGTCGAATACACCAATCACTTCCTCCACTAAGAGCTACTCAGTGTTAGTCATTTCCCTGCTGTAATAACCGAACAAAACGTCAACATCATATTGTCCCATACCATTTACTGTATGGTGCTCCCTTGTTAAGTTAATGATGCAAAATGTGAAAATAAATTCTGTGTCTGTAAGTGTAACATATACTGTACCTTCCATGATCTATTTTAAAGTTGTGCTATCAATAATTTCCTAACAGAACATGACACGTTTTGAAAAGGTGGATTTGTGGAACAAAACTCCTCATATATCACAACTCAACATGTTCACACATCATATCGGGCAACTTTCGCAACTGAAACCTTTGACATATGGCTTATAGTGTGTACATGTCCAAAATCAACGCTGTAATAATTTGATTAATATTGCATTACTCTGTCTTATCAATACGTCATATAAATAACTTGGACAAAAAGTAACATAATTAGATGTAAGTGACCGAACATGACGTGCATCTTTATTTCAGTATTCTCATACGTAAGATTGGAGTATTGTTATGCATATAAGCAGGGGTGTCAATTCACTACACCCTAAACTCATGTATTGTTAATTTGACGTAACAATTAACATCATATCAAAATAACTTACAATGGTAAGGCAAGCAGGACGTTTTTTTTAAAATAATCACGGTACAAATCGTGCTCTACAAATGAAGTCTATTCTTTATTTAGCAGTATCTAATTTATAAAAGGATGTACAAGTGGTATCATTGTAAAAATGTTACTTGAACCATAAATCTTTGCATATTTTTCACAGAACATCGGAAATCCTCCTCTCTTAAGCCAGTTAAGTTCGATACGGCAGCGGGACGTAACTGAATGACTCAGCTGGCTCGAATCTGGGGTGTTCATAGGATAACCTTCAGCCATCTATAGTATATTCCTCTAAAAGCGCCCACCCTCGGCTCCCATTCAAGCATGCTTACACATGCACACACACAGATACACACAGGGACAGATCCCAGCACACTGCCAACCCCCCTTGCTAACTTTGAAACCCTTATTGATGACTTTCGAAAATAAGGAATCGGTGCTCATCAAGCCTTCTTGGGAGAGGAAGCGGCGGCCTCTTCGCAACTGTGTGATATTGAATCGCAAGCTGACCTGAGGGCGTTCATTCGCCGCAGCAAAAGTAGGAAGGTGAGGAAACATATTTGAGAGAAAGAGAGACGGAGCTAGAGAGAGAGAGAGAGAGAGAGAAGAGGGGGAGAAGGAGGGAGACAGGGGGAAGGACAGAGGACATGAAAATCACTCACTTGGAGCAGAGCCTTCTTAATTACTCTCCCCACATCCTGCCTCCACTCGGGTATGTCGGGGTTGAACTCGTCCAGATTAGGGGAGAAAGATAAAAGTAGCGATTTGAAGAATTCTGTCGAGGAGAGTCGGGGGAGAATCGCCCATTAATTCAGTCAGATCCGGGGGCGTTATTCTCAGGGATCTTTGCCAACTGTCATTTTGCTCAAGTTGAGTTTCAGGTAGTTAACACTCCTGATGAAAAGAAGAGGCTTTCACATATCCCCTACACTTCCCTTTGGCTAAATGTACCAGACGCACTTCTACATAATTAGAAAATGTCACTGCCTATACACCAACACATCCACTGGTAATAAATCATTGCATTTTACAATGACTTTCTGCTACGTCAGTTAATTTCAAGTAAAGACATTTCCTTCAGCGGTAGAAAGAGTAATGGAATATGTTGCTTCAGTAGAAGTGCCCTTGCTTAAGAAAAAATATAGTCAGAGCCAATGAACTTGCCCAGATATCCTACTAATATTACTCAGTACACGGGTCACTCATTAAAAAGTAGTCAAGTATTTAGCTACTTTTCAATAAAAAACATGAATATTTTGTATGTGTTTTAAAAACTATAAGTAGAAGTAAACAGTACACACTTCTGTTAGTATTTTTTGTAAAGTAATGTAATTAAAGTAAGCTTAAAAAAAAAAATCCATCAAGGGTTGTAACAGGTATAGTAGAGCAGTCCAACTAGAATAATAGTCCACCTCTGTTTTTCATCATGAGCTGGTATTACAGAGTACCAGAGCAGAGTTAAAGAACAATCACTGACCTTGGACCGCTATGGTCTTGGTGTCCTGCAGTATGGTGTTGGCAGAAGACACCTGGACTGTGATGGTGTGCATCCCCTCACTGGGGAAGGTGTAAGAGATGCTCCCTTCCAACGTTATCACCGGCTGCAAGCGCAGCAGGTACAAGATCAATTATTACATATCCACTGAACATCTACAGAAAGTCAAGAGTTTATAAGAAACGTTCAGTGGGTGAAGTAACTTGGAACAGGGGTATGAAACTTAATACGAAAAGGATATTGATTATTTGAGACTGCATATGAAAACAAATCATTAGAACTAATGACAACACCACTAACAATAATAATAAAACCAATAAT
>OMOT01027514.1:0-13589 GCA_900312575.1 Acanthochaenus luetkenii | reverse complement strand
CACTTTCAGTGTACTTGTGTGAATATTTACCGTACATCTATTTGTTGGATACTTTCCCACTTTTGCGTTATTAATTGAATGAGTTTGATATGGCTGCGAATGATGTTTGCGGGTGGAAATTCAATTGCTTTGTGAAACTTGATTAGTTGTGGCTGAAATAAACTGTTATTCAACTGTTTAAAATGTAAAAATGCACTAATAACCTGTCATTTTAATTTGTCTAATTCAATGCATGCATGTTATGCCTACATTACATAAATGAAATAGTGTCAGACAATGACATGCAAACTGAAAAATAAATGAGCTCTGTTAAATATATACTTTTCGTTTTTATTTCTGAAATGTATTAGAAGTTTGGAAGTAGACTAGTATGAAAATGATAGAATGATGAATCCTAGTGGACTAGGCAAAAAAAAGAAAAATGATAATCTGACGTGCTGACCGCCCCGACTAGCGGAAAAGTCACGACATGCCACTGCTGCTCACTATCTATACTTTGACTGTTTCAAACACGTATGTCAATTTACTGAGTTTAGTGGACGACTTTGTGTCCCTGAAAGATGTTATCAAATAATCTCTCTCCATCCATTACATAATTTTAACAAAAGCATTATTTTGACCCATATCGGCATAGAGCGTTGAAATAGTGTAGTGATGCATTCATATAGAAGTAACCTCACAAACCTTAAAATGGAGGTTCTAGCTGCATTTATACATGTAGCCTATAATGAAAAAATATAG
Source organism: Acanthochaenus luetkenii (assembly GCA_900312575.1). NCBI lineage: Eukaryota > Metazoa > Chordata > Actinopteri > Beryciformes > Stephanoberycidae > Acanthochaenus > Acanthochaenus luetkenii. Next base: position 12,848 of record OMOT01027514.1, on the reverse strand, counting down.
GAGGAAAGACGGTTGCTATGAATTTTCCATTAATTGTCATATACAAATTGTCTTATCAGGGTTGAGTGTCTCTGGTGGGATGTGAGAGTGTGTAATCAAGGGGTATTTGATTTCAATAGGTTTAATCAATTGTCTTTACCTACAGTGACAGCAGAGTGTCCAGTGGTAAACAGGGGCTTTATAGTTTTTGCACTGCACTCATGTTAACTCTTTATCTGAGTGTTGAGCAGTTTTACACATCTCGGGTTTATAAGTGTTACTGTTTACAAATACTGTTACTAACACATGCAAGTTTGGAGCAAATTGTAAGTCATTTTCAAAAGGGAGGCTCTGTCGGATTGAGTACAACACTACTGGTGTCTGCATCGCCAAATGACAGACATGACGTGAAGACACATGAGACACATTAGAGATTGATTTAGATACATTTCTATACATTGACTTTTGATTTTGTGGCGGACGTGCCGATATGAGAAACACTAGGGTTGTTCTCTTTTTGCATGGGATGGTTATCCCACCCTTACCTGAAGGCATCAAGATTGACTTGTATGCATGGTATAAAAACATAATCACAGCAGAAGAGATGAGTGTAGTTGCTCAAATCTAGAAGTTCATAGTCCTCCAGACAAGGATTTCATAGTACACTTTCATGACACAAACTCTTTCCTCTATTTTTTTATTATAGGCTACATGTACAAATGCACCTGGAACCTAGATTTTAAGGATTGTGAGGTTACTTCTATATGAATGCATTACTACACAAATTAAACGTTTTATGATGATATGGGTCAAAATAACACATACTAAAATTATGTAATAGATGGAGAGATTACTTGATAACACCTTTCAGGGGCACAAAGTCATCCACTAAACTCTGTAAATTGACGAATTTTCGAACAGTCAAAGTAGAGATAGTGAGCAGATATGAAATAAAACACAATAATGATAAAGGATTCACTTTGGTTTCGAGGTCCTTAAATATTGTTGCTCAGCTTGTACAGGGCGTACCGCACAGAGCGACTGCTGCAAAAGTAAACTTTTTTTTTGTGTGTGTTGTTTGGACATATAGACTAGGTACATTTTGATCACTAAATAATAAACAGGGAAATGTGGAAATGTGTTTATCTGATCATGCTTGTCAGTTCACAGCCTGCCGAATGGCTCTACTACGAACTTGGTATTGGGCACAACCAAACGTAATGTCTGCAGCTGCTTGAACGTCTCGCTTCTGGTGACGAGAAGAACGTGTTGTGATTGGTCGGAGTAATTGGACGTTAGCCAAAGGATATCTTCAAATCTGATTGGCTGGAGTACTCAGTGGAAAAAAATAATTATTTGTGGATCTTGTTTTATTTGTAGAACGTTCATATTATTTGTTTGTGGATCTCATTTTATTTGTGAAATGTTCACACTTTATTTTTTATTTATGAGACAATAATGATCCCATAGCTTGTTGTCAAGCAGGCCAACCTGTGTTGTCCCTGCCCTCAACGCTGCTGTTATGCAGACCTCAGCCCATGGGAGTTGGGCAGAATGCAGGAAGTGTCATGAATGAAATATGATTTGAATGCTCACCCTGAAATGGGAAATATCACATTAGAGGTACATAGTATATGTTTCCATGCCCCTAAGATACAGGGGTTCATTACGCTCTGGCTTTGATGTATTTGAGAGAATTTCAATGTTTATCGTTAACCCGTGTGCATTAATATCACATGGCCTTGCTGTTGTTTTTCCTTCTGAACTCCCTCTGAACATGCAGAATGGATAACCATGGCCTTATTTGTCTGCCAGGGCTGTTTTCTGGGTCAACAGTACAATAGCAGGTGAATTGTGTCTAAGCACTAAGTGTTGGGGATTTGGTCCAATTGAAAGACAATGGAAATCAATGGTTTATTCATGTTCCAAGTGGATATGTAGCTTCAACAATAGACCTGTGCCTAAGTGAGCAGTGTCATGACAGGCAGCGACAAAGATTAGGATTACGAGTATCACCTCATGCATTTTGCGTGTTTGATAGGTCCAATCATTGCAGCTTAAGGGGGTTTACACACTCAATGCATCAATGGTGCTCCATCAATGATGAGAAGGAGAGCTTGGAGGTGACACAATAGCCCTTTTAAATGCTTTAAAATCAAGTCCCTCACAGCATACTAAACACCTTTGGACAAAAAAAAGTAATTATACAAATTACAATAATTAAATTTGGTCACAGCTTGCAAGCAGGAACTGTGCTGCCATACTTCTCTTACATCCAATTCAAATATATTTGAGTTTTTGGCTATCAGACTTCTCACACCTTCAAGATGGTAAGATCTCATCTCTTCTAGCGGTTTTTGACAGCGGATTTAAAAAGCAGGTTGGTCAGCACTGATCTGACCTCAACATTTTTAGCACCTTAAAAGGTAAACGCCTTGCCGGGCCATCAGTCTGCTTTGGTCAGTGACCATTAAAAACATGACAATTCTACTTCCCATATCTTTTTTCACACTTATTTCACTGCTAACCTGCAAATTATCTCTCATGCCTCGCATTTTATCACAACCCAGATTTTGATTAAAATATCTATATCTATATTCAATGTATCCTTGCACACACTTGTCTAGTCCAAATTGTTCTACTGTGTAACAAAAGTAGTTAGTCTGTGATGTTATACCAATTCAGTCAGATTGTTAACTACATAACATTTGACCAACACCTGTGATAATATACTCAGAACTGGCTTGCCATTTGACTTAGTACACAGAAAAGCAATGCTTATATATACTGTATAACTATAAGAAAATGTACTTTAACATTTGATATACTTTCATTAATGAAGACAGCAGGGCAAGGGCAAGTGTTAGCAAGCTTAAAGCCAGTGTATCCATGGGACTTCAGCAATCACTTTCCAATCAGGGGGTGATCTAGCCACTGTGACCAGATTACATGGGGGAAACCCAGGGGGCTCCCTCTATAATTACTTTGCTGATTGGAAAAATAACAGCCCCCTAACGAGCTCTGTCAATCAAGCATGTACTGTTTTCCACAACGATTACGGAGGGGGAAATGTCAAGCCTTCTCCTTGTTTTTTACAGTCTGCGAATCACATGGAATGCCTAAAGATTGGCCAATTGACCAATTTCGCAAACAAACAATGGAAAACGCATAAAGCTTGCACATAAATAAACATGACTTTCAGCTTCAGTGAATCCACAATCTAACACACATGTGAACAGAGTTTGCATGTCATTGCGTTTGTTGGTGTGTGTGCATATGCATGTATCTGGATGAGTGTGTGCACGCATGGATATTTGTATGCTTTTTAGTCTGTGTCCATGTGAGACAGTAAATCCAACAGAAAGTGTTTATTTGTGTTTTCCCCATAGAGGCTTGCTCTCGTACTAATCCCTTTCTGAGGACTTATTCTGGTCGGTTGTTTGGGGTGAGACTCTGACTTCATAGCAAAGCTTGGCAGGAAGAAAGCCTCTCTCTCTCACTGGCATGCCATTGATGCATGCCATTAGGTTTCATGTGTCAAATTCTTCACCTGCACAGGGTTGGTTTTTGAAAAGGCACAACACAATGCAGTACAAAGACCAAAACCTGCAGGATAGCATTCTAGAAAAGAAATACAAAATAGTAAGGAAAGCCTGACATTGATCGTGCAAGTGTCTAAGTGTTTGTTAGCTGTATCTGGAATTCACAAAAGATCAAGTTTGATAGGGAACTTGATCATACTTGTATTATATCATTGTACAACTGTACAATCATTGCATGTGTAATTTTATTAAGTCTTTGTGTACAGCATCCAGCCAATCATCAACAAACAAACCAAGAGTGATACCACTGTTAACAAGTCACAAGCCAAGGACCACACAGTCAACTGAATGTAGTTTTAGGACATTTAATGACACAGAATATATCATCCTGCGTGGTGGCCGCAGGAACATGGGAGATTGAGAAAGTTGTCCGGGACGCACTCCAAACCCAGCCAGATCCAGGTACCGGTCCAGATACATTTTTATTTGTGCCTGACTCTGTTCATTCCCAGGGCGCATGCTGTCCCTCCTTAAGCCGCACTTCTGGTGGCCTGGACTTAGGCCTCCCCCTATCCCCCAGTCCCCAGTAGTGACATTCTGAGAGTATGTAAAAAAGCTTGGGGCTACTCTTGCAGCTAAAGGTAAGGCTGACTGTGAAGTAGCAGGCCGCTTTCCAACAGACTCCCAAGTAGTTCCAGTGTTCTAGGTTGATTGGTAGGACCTTGAATGCACATATAATGTCTACTTTGGAAAGCCAAACCATAAAGTATTTTCTGGTTGATATGCCAAGAGGGCTGATATTTTTGGAATGGTGGACATAGAAAGAGAATGATCATGAAACCCTCTTTGGCTTCTTTTGCCAGAAAAGTGTCAACGTGTTCTGCATTATTTAAGGCATACTGGAGAATATTGGCTCAGATATGGTCCCTGGATGGAACCCCTGTGAACCCTAAGATGTTCATAGAAATGGACAGGTGCTTTTCTAATAATTGTTTGGTGGGATTATGGGGGCAAGCGGAGTGAGACTGGCCTCCATCACAGAATGTACACACGTACAAGTACGTGCAACGAGACAAATTGCAACCTGTGTCATTGGAATTGTTACAGATGCTCCAGCCTCTTTGAAACATCACTGGTCTGCCTTCCTCTCAACTCCTTGGGTCAACTTTGGCGGGCTGCGGCTTTGGATGCAACTCAGATATGGTAGTGATGAAAGCCTGTTCCTCTGAAGCGAAGGGCTTAAGTGAGGACTATGGTTAAGTAATCATCCATCCCCTGGCAACGTGCTCTGTAAACGGAACAGATTATATCCCCATGGTATAAGCTAATTAAATCAGGAGGTGGAAGAACAGAAGAGGGAACTGGCATTCTGGTGCCAGTTGCTACATTGGGCTGAGCATGTTGTTGGGTGAGGGAGGGAAAGTGAGTACAATTACCTGCCTTACCGGTGCTACCAATGGAAAACTGAGGCTGGACTGTTGACAGAAGATGGTTAGATACTGACAGTGTATATTGACGATTGAGGCTTTAATTATGTTGGCATCCTGATGCTAGAACCCCCAAATGGAGGGGTAAGCTCTGTGAAAGAGGTTGAAGAGTGGACGAGGAAACTGGCATCCCAGTTCCAGTTGCTATACTGAGCTGAGGGACAGGCTGATGAGAAATAGGGAAAGTTACATTGTGGGCTGGCATCCCGGTGCAGTAACCAGATTTTGATGAAGCACAAGGAATAATGCTGGTGGCCGGCATTCCAGTGCCAGAAACTGTATTTGGTGATGCTTGCTGAAAGATGGATGGGAGAATATTTATGGTAGCTGGCATCCAGGTGCCAGTATTGAATGAATTGGAGGAGGAGCCTGCACAATGTCCTGTGAGAGAGGTGCAGATTTGTCTACATTTGCTAGACCTGTTGTACTTAGTATTTAACTTTTAATTATTGGCTACGTGATGACGTTGCGGTGTGCTGTGTTTCCCGTGATGACGTCACCAGGAAGATTGCCCCTATGTTTGATTCTGAAAGGTTTTTGTTTGCCGAAGTCCATGAAAGCTTTAAATAGTTTGGCTTTCTTGTCAGATCAGTTTGCCTCTATCTTTTAAAGCTTTCTGAGACTGACTACTGTCCATTCTGACATTTATGAAGGTTTTGTCTACTGGGAGCTCTTCTGCAATTATTTTCTTGTCTACAGGAGTAACTCCAGGATGTAGAGGATTTATCAGGGAAAGATTATTCAAAGTATTGGTAGGAACAAAGTGAGGGACCAGGAGGAATAGAAATGACTGACCATGACTGATGGCGTGGGCATGGCATTCTGGTTGACACTCTTGTATGGCCGAGAGGTTCTTTGCGCTGGCTTCTGGGGTCCTGATGTTTTCTTTGCTTGAGTACAGGGGATGTATTCGGACGGTCCGTGGATGAAAAGTTTGTCATCAGGTCGGTTGAGAGAAATATAATCCATGATGGGAACTTGGAGGAGAAGGGAGGTGAGGCCTTAGTATTCTGAAGGTGATATTAGAATGCTAAAGCTTAGAACTGAGCTATTCAGGTCAGTCAGTCTTTGTGTCCGCATCCATTTTGGGTTGGCCAATCAATCTGAAACTGCACATGGGCATTGAGCATTGGCATAAGCATGAATGATCACACACACACACACCCCACACACACACACACAAAGTACACACGTACACGCACACTTACTTCCCCCTCTAGCAACGCAAGAATGCTTTACCTTTTAAAAGGAGGGTCAGCAATACAAGTGACAAAAAGAAAGAACCGTTATCTTCACATTTCTGAAACATTGAGAGTGACTGGACCCATTGAAAATGTCATAGTGCATTGCCTAGGGCTTTTTAAAGGACATATCGCTGTGACAAATAAATACATCAAAAGAAGACAAAACAAGTGGCTCTGATGAAATTGAGCGGCAATATAACGTAATTCAGACAGAGTGGAGGACCAACAGATGTGGAGGGGACTACCCTCACGCTTACATGTTCATCCTCTGAGACTGCCTCTATTGCACTGTTTACTCTGGGCAGTGGTGGTGGTGGTGAGACAACAGAGACTGGTCATGACAGCCCTCAATTATGAGTGAAAACCAGCAGTTTCAGAAGCTATTGAATACACTACAACCCGACTTCGAATTGTGTCCGCAAGGCAAACTGATGATCATGGTTGCCTGAAAAACTAAAATTTGTTTACTGGAAGTGTGGATCGCAAGTGGACATTGCATTTCAGGTTTGAATGTGATGTGTGCAGGAGGCCAACTTAATAAGCTGCTATCAGGTTCCAAGACAGATTTTCTGCACTACTCACGTGCTTAAGACTCCCTAAAGGAAAACTATGTCAGGATTTAGGTGCAGTAAAGTTATACATACTGGCACATGGTACTATAAAAGACAGAGGATCTGTCATTGCTTCTGTCTCCCAAAGTGAATGTACTTAAAGGAATACACCACGTTTTTGAGATATTGGACAGTCGGTAAACCCACCCACAAAGCCAGTGGAACATAGATATCAAAATCATGCATGGGTTCCCAGCAGATCATTCAGTAGTCTATGGCGCTCCATGCTAACACTTAAGCATACACTATATCAGGGCTCCTCAAACGTTTTTTTTAAAGGTCCACGTGAATTTGATACAAGGTCAATGGTTCGGAACAATGCCAGTGAAATGCACTGACATGAATCAACATCCATAACATACAATCAACAATACTTACAAAAACCGAGCAATATCTAGTACAGTTCATTTATGGTTTATTTTACATTAATATAAAAAAAATGGATGTGGGTATTCCAACGTGTTAAACGTGAATGCTTTCATGTTGAAGCAACAAAATCCCATTCTTCCACTTCTTTCAATATGATCTGAATGCAGCAGAAGACTGTCAGCCAAGTGTTTATCAAGGAAATGTGTGAGCAATGCCAAAAAGTAACAAATGGACTATTATGACATGAAATGTCTTGTGACAATTGTTCAGTAAAAGCTATTTAAAGGCATGTATAACTGCAGTGTGTGTTTTTGTGTTGAAAGGGAGTATTTTTTCTCCTGGCCCTGTTGGATAGTATTGGAGAGCAGCGCTCCTTGCAAACTGAGGGGTATGTAAAGCTCTACAGTGAAGTAATGGACATATCAGAATTGATCAGCATGATGTCAAAAATGTGGGAAATAAGGCCCAGGTTGAAAAAAAACTAAAACAAAACAAAATTCTCCAAAGTTAGATCATTAATGAATTTCGCCACACTTGAAAATGGCCTAATCTAGTTTCTTACATTTCTTTCCCTTTTCTTTTATGTATTCCAACAGAAGGTTAGTGTTTGTGGCTATTGGCCTTCAGAATAATTACTTTGCATTTGCCTTGCCTTGTCTCTTCTCCCTGTTCAGTTGTTTCCGAACTAATTTTCTATTCACACACTCCAGAAAATCTTATCAGGGAAAGTTGTAGGATCATAGGGCAGTACAAAAGTTTTAATGATGAAAGTGGCAGCAGCAAATTGCGACATGAGTCACTGGAGTCCGTGAGAGGCCTTTTGACAGATGAGACAACCATCAGAAAAAGAGTGAATAGACCGATTTAAGTGCGGCAATAGATTTGTACTCAAAAGGAGGGAATAAATTACGTTGGCAACTTATTAACTGTGTAAACTCCAAAGCAACTTAATTTCTGCATTAAGTGATTCTGATTCCATGAGGGGTTTATCTCTTACTCATGTGCCCGCTAATGAAATTAATCTCCTCGTTGCAGAGTGGAGCCTTTTTCTCACAAACATCCATCAAACTCATTCCAAGGACAAGGAAGACAAATGGACATGCGTACATTAACTATACATAGACACCTACATCTAATATTTACACGTGGCACTGTTAGATAAACACTCACCTAATTGCACTATTCCACAGCTCATAAAGACTCACAGCATCCATTAACGTGAGGTAATTAGTTGTAATTTGCATCATTGAAGAGAAAACAATAACAATAACACGTTTATGAATATTCTATGAATACGTGCTTGTGTACGTTTGTATATGCTGGCTATGTGTATGTGTATATGTGTGCTTACATGTATGTGTGTGTATATGTAAGTGTATGTCTATATCTACCGGTCCTTTCTGTGTGGAGTTTGCATGTTCTCCCTGTGTTTACGTGGGTTTCCTCCGGGTGCTCCGGTTTCCTCCCACAGTCCAAAGACATGTGCTTGTGTGTAGTATGTAGAGTATATGATATAGTTAGTATATGATGTACGTACTGTATGACATAGTATATGATGTAATTTGTATATGTAGTATGTATATGATGATGTAGTATGTATATGATGATATGTAAGTCTTTGGATAAAAGCGTCTGCTAAATGCCGTAATGTAAACGCTATGAGAATGCAGTTATTTTGACTCAATACGGCGTAAGTACCATAACGTGCCCCACATTTTTATTTGTAATGAATTTACAAAAATATGTAGATTGTTTTTTCCCACTTTTACATTATAGAGTACTTTGTGTTTATCAAATACAAAAAAAACTACATTAAATAAATGTTGATGCCATGTAATCGTAACACAATAAAATGTGGAAAAAGTCCAAGGGGGTGAATACTTTTACTAGCCACTTTATATGTATACTGTATGTGTATATATGTAAACATTTAATTACTGTTAGCCAGGAAACTGGCGCAAATGCAGTGAGACGATCCCACAGAGAAGTGGATCATTACACATGCATAAAGACCAACAGGAAACATTTCCCCCCAAAACACACACACACACACACAATTAATTCTCACTTTGATACCCTTCGAAGACATTACATTACATTAACGGCATTTAGCAGACACTTTTATCCAAAGCGACTTACATATCATCATACCGTACATATCATCATACCGTTAGCGGAGGCAGCCATGCAAGGTGCCAACCTGTACAACGGAAGCAATTTGGGGTTAGGTGTCTTGCTCAAGGACACTACGACAGATGTTTTTCCCCGGGAGGAGCTGGACTCAAACCTTCAACTTTGCGGTTGCTAGGTGGGAACTCTACCTCCTGAGCTACTGCCCCCCGGAAGACTTGCCTGATGTCAGTGAATTAAAGAATGAACACATGCATGCACACACATAGACATACATACACACGCATGCCTGCCCAGCCATCCCTCCCCACCCCCACAAACAAATACAAGCGTACATCACCAGCCCTGACCCCTTCTCACACCCCCACCTAACCCAGATGGTCTGTCCAAGCTACAGAGCCAAACACTAAGGCCACAGAGCATCGGTCCAAGGGATTCTGTCTTCCCAGCTGAGCTTTTAACATGAGAAACAACGGCCCATAGCCACTGCATATAACACTATGTGCCAGAGAGAGAGAGAGACGGAGAGAGAGAGAGTGAGCAGACATAGAGACACAGCTCCCCACAGTGGATGTCTATAGTACAGTGTACAAAGTAGTATTTAAAATATTAAATAAGGTGATGTAAAAACCTCAACACGCGCACATATATATACACACACAGAGCTTGATTTATGTTACCTTAAAATGTATGTTTTCCCTTTTGCTCCTCGTAGCGGCTGCTACAGCTCAGTCAGACCCTCTCTCAATGATCCATATACAGTAGGTATTATTTGTTGCATTAATATATAATAGAATTGTTTCTTGCATTACAACAACAAGAAAAACAAAGCTTTGCTTGGTGGGACATGTGTGGTGACTGAGATGCACATTCATAGCCTGCAGCATGAAGTATATTATTAAATTACATTTGATATACTGTATGTGCGTTGCTTCCTGTTTTTGTTATTATTTTCCTCTTTATATAACATTGAATGGTGTGCATATGGGGGTGGTATATTTCTAATTCAGCAGTGAACAGGACATACCCTGTGAACATTCTGTCAAATGCTATGTAATTACAGAATACGGTCGCCACAGCCAAACAGGGGGGAAGAACGCTAATGAACTCTCCAAGTCACTCTCCATCACTAATCAGAGAGCGAGAGATTAGACTGATTTGATGTTGAAATCCCCAGACCAATGTACAGTATGTTGTGAAAAAAGTGATTCTATTTTAATTAGCCACTGATTTCCCTAGTCTCTGCATCCTGTTTTTATAAGGCATCATATGCACATTATAATAAATTATGAGGCTTTTTTCTTCCAACGTTCTTATTTAATGTATTTATACTGGAGGGGGGGGGGGCATTGGGGTTATCAATTAAACTGGCTTGTACATAGAATACTTAAAATGTAATTTTTCTTATGTAAGGATTTTCAATATGACTGACCGTATCCAGATATCAAACCAATGATTTACTCATCCCTCCCTTTGGACGACACTTTAACATAGTCTGTGTTCTTAATTAGTTTAGGTGAGTAAAGGTCGACACATGAAGCTACAGCTGTGGAATTCATCATGAGAAAGCATGACTTGACTTCTTTCACCTTGTTAATAAATAGATGAATGAATAACAAGGTGAGGCTGCCTTATAGGTAGCCATTTTAATAGCTTGCTGTGGACCAAGCTAGTATGAAGTGCGCCTCACACGGCCTTCACCTTCCCAATTCCAATTTACAGTCATGGTTCATGGGAGTGAATGTCCATGTATGCAGTTAAGCCTTGTTACCAAGCTCTCTCTCTCTCTCTGTGCATTGATGCACTATAAAAGTGGTTGAACCCGATGGTACCTCCTATACACCAAGTGGTAACAATTGTTGTTGTTTTTTAAATACCGGTATCTGATTGATCTATGGCAGGCATAGGCAACCATGTGCCATCGAGGGCCGAGAGTCCGCAGGTTTTCGTTCCAACCAAACACTGCACCAGGTGATTTCACTGATTATCTCCTCCTCTCTGGTTGAAGGTGTTTTAGTTGCCTATGCCTGGTCTACGAGCTCTGATTGAACCTATTTACTGTAATCCTGTAACCCTGACGAAGGTTATTGCAGCTGAAATGCGTTGGTTTTCAAATTAAAGCTTTGTCAAATTGTTCCCTATGAGCAGCTGAATTATTTTCATCCCTTTTGGTCTTTTCAATTCATTCGACTTGGAGGACAAGCAAGGTTGCGGCACATTTTGTATCCTTTTAAAAGAAAGACCTTGATAATGAGAATATAAACAGATGCTCTCCCCAACTTCCATATCAAATTCCCAATGTATGTCCTTCAGCAGCTCACAAAAACAGTTGAAACTCTCAAGTTTGAACGCTTTAGGTATGGAGGGCATCCCAATAAGTCGAATATTTGAATGACCAAAACATATTTAAACACTGGGGTCAATTACTGTATCTGAAATGTTCACGTGTAAAATGTTACTGTGCTAGTTGAGATAATTTTATGTATACAACAAATACACCTCAACAGTTTTCACGTGACTCATTCACATGATTCATTTAGGATCTGTGTAAAGTCAGCGTCTCATTTCAGATGCCTGAGGTTGGAAGAAAGGTGAGAATACCAGTTCTACTATACACTGGGGACTATGGTCTTGTTCAACTATGTTCTTAATATTTGTTGGCCATTGCAGTCCTCTGCATCGTTACCTGTTGTACTAATACTTGGACTGTAAGGTAGGGGACACACTAGAAGTCTTGCAACATACACATAATGACGGATTTCACATATTTAGTTGTAGTAGTCATAACAATGCTCATACTAGATTAGGCAGGAGACTCAGGCTGTAATTTGCAATAGAGCTGGAGGTGAGGAAGCGTCATCGGATAAAAAAAGGTAATGTCAGCTATAGGCAAGTATCTTCCATTTATTGTAGCACAGGAGTTCCCAAAGTTTAAAATGTCAAGGACCTTAAACAGGTACGCATTATCATCATTATGACAACTTTTTCATGTAACACTTCCACCTCATCTCACTGTAAACTCGACTCTCACTGGTTATCGCTCTTGGGACAAATCTGTGATCCCCACACACACTACAGTGTACATAAAAAGAAGAAGCTGTTTCTCATTATTGCTTTGTGATCACACACCGAAAAGCCAGACGTGAGCATTTTCCTGGTAGTCTGGGCAGTCAGGAGGAACACAGCGTCAGACAGATACAGCAGATAGTTTGCATCCGAGCTAGTGATGAATACTACTCCGAGCTCACGTCTGACAGGTTTTGGTTCTGGAAGTCACACTCTCATTTCCTCCTGTGGGGTCATTACAGATGCAAATCCCAGTCGCAGTGATGTTTTACGACACCTGTTCTTGTTTTCCAGGTTGGCCCTGGCGAGTGTCCCGTTGAGGACTCGCAAATCAAGCAGAAAACGAGAGATGGGCGGACAGGTAGACCCACTCAGCTGTCAGCGTTGTCCCTCGTCTCCCTTTTTCCTCCCCCCTCCCCT
>OMOT01027512.1:15942-27080 GCA_900312575.1 Acanthochaenus luetkenii | reverse complement strand
GAGACATGGAGCTGCTCAGCAACAGCATGGCGACCTACGCTCACCTCACAGGTAAAAGCTCAAAAATGTATGCAGGAAAACGTCACGGACTCCTTGTTGTTCTTGTTGTTGAGCTCATAACAAACCCATCCACCGTGTTCCTCTGCCCACACAGCCAACCCAGAGAGCTTTGCCCTGTACTTCATGATGGGCGTGTGTTTCGGCCTGCTGCTGGCGCTGTGCCTCTTGGTGACGGGCATGGCCTGCAGGACCCGCAGCCGCAGCGGGCCTCCCCCTTCCCCTGAGAGGAGACAGCTGAAGGAGTCCAGCGAGGAAGAGGACGACGAGGAGGACGAGAGCATCGGGGAGGAAGACGGGGAGGATGCAGAAATCCCCAAAGGGACTGTGGGCCCCACGAGCGAGCGCAGCAGCCAGTCCAACGGGACTCTGAGGAGCGTGAACGTGTTCGCGTCAGCCGAGGAGCTGGAGAAGGCGCGGCGTCTGGAGGACAGGGAACGCATCGTGAGGGAGATATGGAGGAACGGGCAGCCGGACATCCTGGTCACGGGGACAGGGACCATCGGCCGGGTGCATTACCACTAGAAGGCGCTCGCCTGTGCCCAACCAATCCACGTCAAGAGACTGCAAAGGACAGGAACTAATAACCTTACATGTTTACCATGATTTGTATGGTGGTATTTGCGCATGTGCTCGTGACAAACTGCAAACATGCAGCATATTTGGCTTCATCTGTATTCTACTCCATCTTTGCAATGTGAAAAACTAAAATTGTAACCACTTTTTGGGGGGATAAACACCAGAACAGTACCATGTATTCAACATGAACACATTGGAAATAGTAATGTCCATCTGTGATGATTTAATTTTGTTAAGTCGAGCCGGTCCCACAAGTTCAGGGTGGGCGAATCCTAGCAGGGAACACCGCTTCCCACAGAAACCCTCTGGCCTTTCCCCTCCAGTTAGCCAGCGTCTCTGACCCCCGTCACTTCCTGTTTTCCCTCTCCACAATTCCCAGCACCCTCTCTATATCGGCTGCGACGCTGCAGCTCTCTGGTAAAGAGATGTCTGTTTAGGCGCTATGAAAAGGCCACTTGTCCCCGAACCAGATACCTCTGCCGTACTGTAGATATTACCAACGCAGAGCTTCCCCGGTGCATCCGAGCCGTGGCCCAGGAGACTCTCTCCTTCAACCGGCATGAAAAGGTTGCTTATTTTACAACTGCAGTGCTCGTGTCCAGTGCGTTAAGGGTGCCGTTGGCTGAATCGGAGGTTGTTACAGGAGCCGGAGAAAACACCTCTCAACACAGCCGAAGTGAGAGAGACTCGTCATGTCCACATGTTGAGTATGTGCTCATTCTGTGACAAATCCTTTACTCACAATTGTCAGTGAAAACAGACCATGACATTGTTTAAGCATCATCAGATACCACTCAATACTGTGGGCTCTCTCTCTCTTTAACATTCCTAGTCTGTTGCCCCTTACAGAAACAGGAAGCAGGATTTTGTAGATCATGGTTAAAAAATCAATTAAAAAATAAAGAAAGCGAATCACAGAATTTAACTGAATCAAAGGAAAGATTTATTGAAAATTAAAAGACAAATAATTCAACTCTCGAGGAACAGTAAAAAAGATTTCAGATTTGAACAGAAACAAATTGCAGTCCTACAGTTCTGTTCAGTACATACAGTATGTACAGTCTAAAGTGGGACACAGCAGCACAGCGAGATTCACAAAACCTAGTTATGCTAGTTTGTCAACTCCTCTGAAAAATATACCCGTCGTTACCTTTGACAAAACGTGTTTTGTCACAATTTAGCCGGGTATCTCTTCACTTTTCACGGCATACGTTCTGTGAGAGCAGTTTTAACTGAAGTGCAGTTTTAGTACGTTAGAGGATTACTGCAATTGGTGTATTTAAAAAAGAAATGAAAATATGAACCATATCCCGTTTGGACTTTTCCCTACCCGACATGAGGTTGCAATAATTTACTGTAGGTCTTATATATCTATATACGCATTATCCCTGTGTAATAACTATTCATTCATCTTAAAAATGAAAACACAGGTAGCCACTTACCTAAATTGATATGACAGAGGCACAACCTACATCTGTTTATCAGCTCTAAAGCAAAGCAAGCCAAAAGATATTGGTGCCAATCATATCCATTTTACACAGAGAAAATTCTTATATCTTTTTTTTTTTGTAACTGAGAACATCCACAATCAATGAGAATACAGCACACACATATAAAAATTGTCTACCTTCTAAAGAGAAATACAGGCGAAGTGGCACTATATGAAAATGTTTGGATAATATAAGTGAGAAACATCAATAGTTCAGGGGTACAACAAATGTCAACTTTCATGTTTGAGAATTTGTAAATGGCAATTGTGAGCCCTACACCCACTACTGATTGGTCCCATGGAGCGAGGTACGAATCACACCAAAGAGGCATCATTGTCCCAAACGTAATTAAAACCCCCCAAAAAAGCAAATCACCTAATGCCTTCCTTTAGTACTGAAATTAAAAGCAGTACAAAAGGAAAGAGATTACATATATGTATATATATATATATATATACATACATATCACTGTAATGTTAATTTCTAAAGGCACAAATGCATTTATTTTGTCATGTTTTCAGAGAAAGTTGAGCCATCTTTGAACCTTTGTTGCCTCAATACTTTCACCCTTAGAGGCTGCAAATGATTCGAGGCCAACCAACTGCGAAGCAAGGGAAACAAAATGCACCGATGCATAAAACAATAATAATTAAAAAAAACAGAAATTAAGATCTAACATACAAAAAGTTAAATAGAGTGATGCTCTTCATTCAAGTCAATTACACATTTCTTCCTTCACCCAAATTGTGAGAGGGCTCAAATTCATTTAACAATTTTTAACCATTACACAAAGATGAGATGGCGCAGATGAAGAAAAAATAGAAAGAAAGACAAATAACCCCTTTATTACCACTATTAACATTCTGACGCTGGGACACTGGCGGTTGTGCAGTTAACCTCTGCTATGTTACGAGGGGAGCAGTCTACTGCTTCGGGGTGGAGGACTCTCCTACAGCCTTGGTTTCTTTATGGTCTAGCTCCATGTTGTCGTCTCCCAGCTCCCCCTCTTCACCTCCCTGGAACATGTCGTGGGTCCACTTGGGGCTGCTGCCTCCCTTGCGGTACACAAAGCGTCCCCGGCGGGCCGGGAAGGACGCCCGGCCCCGTCCGCGGTTGTCGATCCAGGTTTTCTCACCGTCACGGTCATCATGCTGGACGGGGCACAGAAAGATTGAGAAAAGTGAGTATAGCGGTAATACCCAAGAGGACAATCTTTACTCTGGTTGAAGTAATGTTCATTTTGCTACCGTCTAGCGCTGACTGATGTAGCACAACAGTGATCATTCAGCCTAAACCCAGTTCATGAAAGCTTTTACATTTGTTGTTCTAAACACCCGGTGTCTGGTAGGTCTTTCCAGGGGGAAATCCTCTCACGGAGTGATGCATCTTACGATACCGGAAGCAGCAACAGTGATTTATTTGGTATACATAGAAGAACTGGGTAGTTAGCATGAGCAGTGATAGCCACCATGACCAGACAAAGAAAAGACCAGTAACTACAGAAACTCAAAACTTAATCAAAAGAAAATCCAAGGAAAAAGACGTCACAGCACTGGACACACGGTTTGACTGACAGCTGCAGTGCAGAAACAGCATAGCAATGAGCACTTAGCAACCAAGATGTCTCCAATATCAAAACAAGAGGCACTTGTCCTGCCAAAAGCACCATATATGAAACAGAACCAGTTATGCCAATTATATTAATGAAGATAATGTATGCATTAATTAGTCAATATTTCTATGTCAACATACTTGTCACATTACTTTACTTTACGGCATTTAGCAGACGATTTTATCCAAAGCGACTTACATACCATCATATACATACTACATCATCATATAATGTACATACTACATATCATCATATACTAACTACATCATATACATACTACACACAAACACATCTTTGGACTGTGGGAGGAAACCGGAGCACCCGGAGGAAACCCACGCAAAAACGGGGAGAACATGCAAACTCCACACAGAAAGGCCCGTGGCGGAGATTCAAACCCACGACCTTCTTGCTATGAGGCAACAGTGCTGACCACTGAGCCTTCGTGCTGCCACACATGGGTGGTATAAATATGAATTCCGCATCTTAAAGCATTAAGGAGTTATAATGGTTTCCATAAAATCTCATTGATATGCTAATGTCTGCAGCACTGTGCTCCAAAATCTAACCAGATCATGTGTTCTAGAACCTGTGGTGTAGGTTCTTGAGTTATCGTGTTCACAAAAATGTGTCTACAGACAGACAGACAGACACACAGATGCCACCATGACAACAATGTCCTGCACGCCATGTACCGTGGCGGCAGAACATAAAAACAAGAATCTCGCAGATTAACACTAAGGATATGATGGTGATGAAGTATCCTTGATGGATTGTATACAACAGTTACCAAAGCATGTGTACTTTCTGAAGTTTTCTTCAAAGAGGTATACACACTTTACATTACAGTGAAAAAATAGAAGAAAATAAGAAAGATCGCTGACTGGCTACATGGTTTATCATAAGAGTTGGCATTACAACCATTAAGACACAACCAGTCAAGCATTATTAAAATTATCAGCACAGCTGGACTGCATCTTTGACCAATCAGATTGCTTGGATGAAACTATCCATTGTATAAACTCATTTGTAAAACAGAGGAAGTTGCATGTTATGCTGATGAACTTGGACAATTTAGTTCACAAACAAGTCTCAGACACAAGAAAGCTGACACTAGTAGTTAATAATATAATAATGTAATTTAGATGCAATTTATACATATAATTTAGAAGACACTTAATCCAAAGCACCTTACAGTACTGAGTGCATTCATTTTTAATATGGGTGTCACCAGTGGAAGTCAAATAAGCAACCCTGACAGTGTTAGTGCCATACACGACTTACTGAGCTACATGACTACAACAGGTGAAAAAACTCAAATAATTATTCTCTACAATAAACTTTCCCTACAAGGTCAATGGTGCGGCTCCAGTACTGCTTGATGGCGTTATAAATTAATCTTGGTTATCCGAATTCCAACTTTCTGAAAATTGTTCATATATCTGACGATGTATGAAAATGAGATATGTGAAGTCTACCTTAGTTTAAAACTGGCCCCACACTCAAATAATCAAATTGAACATTAATAGGGAAGTGCAACATATGTCATTAAATCAATTAGCCCCTTTCACACATGAACCCCGTAACATTGCTGGATTCGTTTTTCCAGTAATGGTAGCAGTTTCTGTAGTTCATACAAGACACGCCGTTCCGCCTTCTTAACATAATGCTACCATTCACTCAACGCTGGCAATACAGAGATAATCAGCTGTTGTCATTTACCATGAATTAGGTTTCTCCTTTGCGCCAGTCACTGCAGTTTGAAAACAAGGCGGGTGAAGATGTTTAGCACAGTGTTATGCTGCCATTTATGCTTTTATTTCTGTCCAATTATATCTCTCCAATTCAAAATGGTTGCCAATTCTTCGTAAAAAAACACCAACTACAGCCTGTTGTATAGTGGTTTGTATTTCCCTCCTACGTGCAGTCTTTACACGGCACAGAGAACTTACTGATTGGCTCACAGTTCAACAACAGAGCATCCTGCGTCCTAACGGCGTATGCCATTAATGCTATGGTATTGTTCACACATACGTTCGATACTGAATTTCACCAGTAACGGTACAACGTCTTGAGCAGGGAAATTGCCTGAACTGATTTCACGGCATCCCGACAACAGCTCCATGCAGCCTGTGCCGTTAAATTGCCGGCTAGGGCTGCATGTGTGAAAGGGGCTAGAGACTCACCAAGTAATACTTCCTACTCTTGGGAGTGTATTCAGGGTCCCACTCCTCCTCCGGAGGGCGCACTGGGGCACTGATATTGGCAGGGTTGCCATTGCTGCTGTTGCCTGGGTAATTACCCCTGTTCCAACCCCTTCCCCTCATTCTGGGGAACTGGGGAGAAAACAAAAGAGGCAGGCTCAAACTCGCAGTTAAGTGACAAATAAATTTCAGCATAATTTTCCTGCAATCATTGATTCCAAAATTGATGACAGAATTTCATAAACTTTTAACAGAAACATCAAGTACAGCAGGAGATCAGTCGGTACTCCAAGTCTGAGATCTGAGCAAAGAATGATGGAACAGCAGAACACACAGGACAATCATTGGGCAGCACAAATACAGACTATACTGTAGGAAACCAGGCATCTATTTAGTGGTAGGATTCCACTGATTTGAGCTACTTTACCTTAATAAAATCAGGTAGTACATGGAATATGTATGAAAGAGTGGCATCATCATTATCATCATCATCATCCACATTATGTTCCTTAGCATTAGGAGGAAGGAACAGAGCAGAGACGCGCAGTCTACAGGGATATCGTTAGGATAGAGAATTGCAAGAAGATGAGACGTCAGTATCTCGCAGTGAAAACCATATATAGTGGAAGAGATGAACAAAGCAGACAGGAACTTACAAATCCACGTCCTCTGCCCCTCTCCATGTTGTGGCCCTCAAAATCCCGAGGCCCCCTGTCAATAGGCCCGCCGTAGTCCCGCGGGGGATAGCGTTGTTGACTGTAGCCCTCCTCCATGTGCTCCATCCCCTCTCCCATGTACTCTTTACCTCTGAAAGATGGAGGATAAGGGGATGGAGAGGATGAAGAGGAAGAGGAGGATGGAGAGCGATCCCGCTTCTTCTTACTTTTCCTGTGAGCAAGAAAACAACAAAGGCTGGGAGTGAGTATCATAAATACACCTATGAGTTTTACAGGACAACAATCTGTGTGAAGATATAGAGTAGATGTCATGGAAAGTTGTTATGAAGGACATGATTGCCACATTTTCAATTTTACGCAGTGTTGAGCAAAGCAGTAGTAGGAATACCAGGTGTGCAGTGAAGATTAGAAATCTATGACAATTGGATGTTATATTTTAAGATGCTTTCCCTTTCATCATCACTCTTCCAACATGGCGGCATGTCCCTTAATAACCACTCTCCAAACATTCTGTGACTATTGTTGATCGATGCAGCACATCGAGTGAAGACCGCACCGAGGGGCTAGATACAGTCGGCACACCGATCCTACAGATCCAACTTACTTAGATTTCTTGTGGTGCTTGGCAGATTTCTCAGAGGACCGCTCTCTGCTAGGTCCTCGGGAGCCTCCTGAGCTCTTGCCCCCATCTCGCTTGAACTCACGCTCCTTCCCAGCAAACCTTTTACGTCTCTCAATATCCAGGCGCAGGTCCATCACATCACCTTTGAGCTTTTTGCTCGGATCCTGCAGATATATATTAGTATGACCACGTTAGCTGCTACACCATTTTTTCATTTTATGGAGTAATCATGACCACATGAATGGTATATAATGTTAATATGAGAAGCAAATCAAAGTTAAAACAATGCATCACTGGAGCAAAAATGAAGATGTAAAATATATTTAGCACTGTACTCCCTCTAGTGGTTAAGACAAAAACAAATACTCCCAACTACACGATAATTACTACAATGGGTAACATTCTGGTACAAATGCAATAAAATATTTCTAACAAATATATAATTTCTTAAACATTACTATTTTCCACAATTCAAACAAATATAACTAGCCGTGGGTACCAGCAGCATGCATATAGCATTTTAAAATAAATAAGATTTTCACAGTTCTTTTTTTGCTTGATTCTTTGAGGAAAAATACTTACAAGGTAATGGCATTGATAAGGTCCCTTGACAGGCTTGAACTCAGGATCTTAAGTCACCTCCTTTTAGCCTTTGCTTGGGTTCGTACATACCCAATCAATAACCATATCTCATAGGCTGTGGGCTTGCTTGGCATTTACAAAACGCAATTGGGCTCTTTTGATTTAGATTTATGCATCCTTTGAAAGAAAAGCACAAAACTGAATACTGCTGCTTTGGACCGTCTCAAATTTGCTTGTTTCCAAATACATCAAATTTCAAAAGGGCTGGTCACCTTGTAGCTGGTCTCCTCCATATCCTCAAACAGGTGAGAGTGCCTCTTAAAGGCACTGGGGGAGAGATCGATTCTCCTAACAGAAGGGCAAAGAGAAGGCTACATGTCAGTATATGATAACTACATATCTCACAAAAAGATCACAGAAAATTGCTTCATGGACATGTTTCATACATTATGTATGCTCAGACAGTTACAAGGGAGATGTTCATACCTGTGGATTTCTGGGCTCTTCCTTGGCTTCATCATTTCTACCTCAGCTGCTTTTCTTTGGTACATGGCAAACCGTTCACTTAAAGTCATGTCTGAGGAGCGGAAGTGTTGGGCTGCAAATAAAGAATAAAAAGATGTGATTCAATTCAAATTCTACTCAAATAACTAACATTCAGTTGCTTTAAAACCATTTCCGAATGATACCAAATCATTTATGATTGTTTGACATTTAACAATGGATCTGGTCAACTGTCCAAACTCCTGTTGTCTTGTTATCTTGAGTCTCTAGAATCTTGAGACTGGATCAGCCCAATGCAGACCATACAATACCTTTGATGTAGTGCACAATAGTGACTATGTGCTGAGCAAATAGCTCAGAGGGGCTGCGGCGGAGCTGTGTTGACTGAATGTGCTGGAAAATGGAACGGAACTCCGGATCTTTCTTGGTGGGATTCACCAGATCTCGGGACATACGGCGCTCTTTAGACAGGGAGGAGCTGAGAGTGGGAGGATGAGAATGGAGAACAGAGATTAAACAAGAAGTATGGTGGATTGAGGTTATTAGCACTTTATATGAACAGGTATCACCACAGATACCTGGGCATTTCATCCAAGGAGCTGATTTTGAGTTCAAAATCCTCCCTCGTCACAGACAGATGTGATACGGGCGACTCCTCCCTGGGAAGGAGGGCCCCAGGGAACAAGGGCCTGTCCTTCTCTCTGTTGTCTCTGGGCGGTGCTGGGGCCGGGGACAGACTCCTCCTGGACTTCTCCTTTTCTTTCTTTTCCTTCTTCTTGGCCTTCTCCTCCTTCTTGGAGCTGTGCTTGCGGCTGCGGTACAACTCCTCCTCCATGTTATCCAATTCTTCTGCATCTTCAGCGTCTCTCCGGCTCTTCTCCTTAACTGTCGGGTAGGAAGTCGGATAGTTAGGCTCATCCTCCCATTTCCCAAATACGTCCCGTGCCGTGAGGGTGGTTTTGGGATCCTCCCTGTTCTCCTCAATCTCCCTCTCTTTCAGCCCATGAGACTTGAGGAACTCCTCTTCCCCAGCATCGAAGAAGGGCAGGCTTTTATCTTCCTTGGAGTCTACGAAGGCATTCTCTAGCTCTCTTTCTGTGGTGCTCTGCTCCTTATCGCGACCATTCTCCTTCTCAGCTGCCTGCTTTTTGCCTTTATTCTCTGCCAAGAACCTGAGACAGACAAGCACACTGAGCTTTAGTACATGCCATGCCAAGTACAATATTGACAAGTCAAAAACATTTGAGTTGAAACTGAACGAACAACAAATTGAAAAGACACAATACACACCGGGGATGGGCATGATTGATACCCAGTAATTAGCATCAGAGAGCTTAGCGATTACATACATTCTCTTGGCAGAAAAACATGGCGGAATTCTGTGACAAAGACAGCTAGAAAGGAAATGGAGTATAAGCATAAAACTAATGATTCAGAGACTGGTATCGGAGCCTGCAAGCTAGACTATGTTTGAAATGTATCACAGCTCTGTCAAGACATAACATATATTAAAAACTATAGGCATGCCGCTCAAGTTTAACTAGGTTATCATGCAAGGGCAAAGTGGTGAGAGAATTATTTGCATACTGCCTAATAACATCTTAAAGTTATGGCAACCATATGCTGCAATATGACCGCAGTAGACAAACAGGTAGGCCTACTTCGGCATATCATTATTACTTTTCCCAGCAACAAGTAGTATAATAAATTACTATTTCAATTTGAGTAATATTAGTTGCCAATCAAAAAGTCATTTATTTTGTCATCATCCCCTCTAAATATCAGAATGTAGTAGAAGTATCCAAAAACGAAATCCCACCCCACATCTTGATTCGTTTTTGTCACAATTAGTCATTTTCCTGTCAGTTGACGTGGGAACACACTAAGCTAGTTTACATGAAAAATTGCATAAAAGTATACTTTCTTTGGGTCCCAGGTATTCTCATTACTTCGATTTTATTGCAGGGATGACAAGAACATTGCAAATCAGTGCCATTTGGTGTTCAGTCACACAGGAGCACACAGGCGAGGCAATCAAGTTATCTCACTTTTTGACGGTAAGAGAGGATGCAATCACCTATTTTGGGACTCTCATTACAATAATTGTACTCACTTAACCACTGCCATCTAAGTAAGTGGGATTTCATAAAACCTCCTTCCAGTGCAAAGAACTACAGTCGGCTACTTTTTCAATGTGTGATGTGTGTTCCATTTTAAGATGTATTCTTCAAAGAACATATTTGAGAGAATAATTACTGAAAACACAACTTAATAAAAATAAAGAGACTAATAACTAATAAGAAACAGATGTAACTATGGAGATAAACATACTTTTTGAAGGCAGTGGAAATCACAGCCTTATCTTCAACTTTGGAATCTTCCTTTGAAAAGAACCCAAAGCCGCTGAAGGAGGCTGTTGGCCCTGACTTGGTAGGGCTCTTGGTTGGAGGGGCAGGAGCTGTGGTGTTGCCGACGGTTCTCCACAGAGGACCATCAATTCCGGGCCCTTTGCTCTCAGGGTCAGTGGGGTCTTCCTCTTTGTTACCAGCAGCAAGGCCAGTCTCTGGACTGGTGCGTTTGGGGCTGGTGTCATAGTCAATCCATTTACCTCCAGATGCCTTCTCAATAGCGCTGCCGTCCGCCGCCTGACCCGATATCTTTGTATGGCTTTCTGCAGGCTTGTCCTTTGCATCCTTGGAGCCAGGCTTGCCCTTGCTACTGCGGTGACATGGGGATGAGGACCGTGACCGAGAGGAGTAGCTGGAATGCCTTGAGCGCCGAGATCGACCCGAGGACGAGCGGTCAGAGTAGCGG
>OMOT01027512.1:0-15906 GCA_900312575.1 Acanthochaenus luetkenii | reverse complement strand
GCTTCCTGGGTGTGCGGGAGCGGGAGCGCCCCCTTCTGGGGCTGTGTGAGTGGTGGTAGTCCTGGTCGTGGTGGTGATCGTGCCAGCCGCCACCGCTGCCACCTTGCCAGTTGTTGGCCCTGTAGCCGTAGTTACCGCCTCTGTTGTTCTGGTAACGACCACGCGGGAAATAGCCTCGGTTTCTGCCGCGGTACTGGTAGGGCCTACGGTAGCCACGGTTGTAGCCCCTGAACCCTCCTCTGTTGTTCTGATAGTCCCTGGTGGGGTAGTTTCTGTGGGACGGAGAGTGTGATCTGGAGCGGGAACGAGACCTAGAACTGGATGAGAGAGAAGAGGGGAAAAGACAAAAGAAGCAACAACAACAACAAAAGTTAGAGGGGGCAAACTTTTATTTATCCAAGAAAAGTCAACTGAGCAGCTTGGCTAGTCCAGAGCCATTTTATTTTCTGGCCACAAGCCCACTTCTGTAACCTTTAGGCAGCCACCGACCCTAAATCATAGGTGTAATTTACGTTCATGTTGGAGTTTACGATCTTACTCAGAGACTTGCAACTAAAGAATAAACTAAAATCCCTGGATCACCGTTACAAGCAACTAACAGTAAGGAGTGCAAGGGTCAGTCACCGCACACCGATAATACATTTCACACATTATCCTTATGACCCTCACCCTAGAATAATCATGTAAGACAGGGGTTCCTAAAATGTGTATTTGGAGATTCTAGATATGAAACATGGAACCCCATCTGAAAAGATTTTGGTTCTTAGACTTATACATTATATTATTATAATACAGAATTATACTGTAAGTGATAACCAGTGTTTTCAACAACCATAGCCAGACAAAGACAAAATGTGTAGCTAGACACGGGGGTCTGGAGGCTGCTCCCCTGGGGAAAATTTGATGAACAAGCTCTGTTTTGGTGTGTTTACATGGATTCTGATTCCATTCAAATCTCAATTATCAAGTGCTTTAAAAATGCATAACATCTAACATGCTAACATGCTGATCAAATTCAGGAGAACTGCCCACATGAAACAAAATTAAACAAACATTACAGCTAAAAAAAGATAGAAGTGATTAATCAGCCATCTGGCTGGCAGATGGTGCTTGTGGTAAACACTGAAACCACTGATTCTTAACCCAGTAGGGTAAATGAAACTTCTATCACAACTTCTGACATCCTGACACATTCTCTCATTGTGCTAACCGCTAGGGAGTGAAATAATAGTACACTTGAACTATACCTCATGATACAAGACAGAGCACTACTAGTGACCAACTGTGGTTCTGGCCAAAAGGGGGCAATATAACATCAGTCATTGCAAAGAAACTCCACTGAGCGCAGCACCTTCAATCTGAATCCATATGGGTCTGTATGTAGATGTCTCATTTACCAATCAAACAACCTCAGAGTGACTTCCGTCATGAGGCAACATATAAATTATATATATTCCTAAGTTAATTGCCAGTCAACTGCTACAATGAGAACAAACAAGAAATAAATGAGCAAAGGCTGCCGAGCATAACTTCAACTAGAATGAGAATATTATTGAAATAATCACATTATATTAGCAACCAAATAGTAACAGTTGTATAATAACATACTGTAGCCTAACTTGTGAAACACTATGAGTAACAATGACCAAACTTGCTTTAGTGCACATTTATACAGAACACAAACCTAGAATTCCAGTAAAATGTAAAGTAGCACGCAAATTCAGAAACAGAAAGATGCATGCAAAGCGTGAAATTAACATACAGCTCCTGATTACCCTTAGAGCTATGGGCAAAGCATTCAAATGAGCAAATACTTGCCAAGCCCATTGTGGGAAGCACTTGAAACGCCATCTGTCAGCTTACCCTTTTAGCTTTTTCATTGGAAAAGTACAGTCCTGGATTGTGCAGCATTCCACACAAGCTACCATCCCATCCATAAGTGGGACAGTCTTTGTCTCGTTAACATATGGAACGGAAAGGGGAACACCCAGGGACACAATTTGCTCTAATCCATAGAGGAGGGAGTAAAGAGGGCAGGAGGGAGATAGTAGAGAGTAGTACTCACTCAACTACGTTTTCCTTTGACAAATCATTGTTTCGAAGCTAAAATGGTTAGAGCCAAATAGTTTCCCCACACTTCTACTCCTCTTTTAAGTATCCATATTGTTACTTACATTGTTATGACTAAGACTATGTGAAATCTAAAATGCTTTGAATTTCATTGAGCAATTATATTTTCTAATTAAATGTAAGTTCTACTGCAGTCAAATGAAAAAAACTAAATACTAAATGGCTATATCCCAATATCAAATTGCAATATTTGGTGAATCACAAAACATTTTAAAAATCCCAATATGAACCTTGCATGAAGCAAGTAACTTAATACCATCCTATAAGGAGCTCCTTAGCAATTCATAACCCTAGACAAAAATGACAGATTGAAAAATACAATTACGGTAAATTAAATTAATGACACAATGACAAGATATTATGTGGGGTCACTACTGTGCCTTGTGATTGCAGTTTAGGTGAAAACTATTCCTTTCCATACTTGTACTTCAGTACTGTACTTGAGAGAAATCGCGTAGCGTGTTCTGGCAAAGACGGCAGGAGTGTGGTTTGAGATGGATCAAATTAAGGCCTGTATGCTCCATTTGTCATGCTGAAGCAAATGGAGGGGTAAATGCACAACTGAAATATGAGCTGGTCTTTTCTTTGCTGCTTTGTACAGAGCCTTAAGACTGGGCCCAAACAGATATTAGGACACCAATACAATCAGCCGATATTTGTGCTAATGTTTTCACAGCATTGACCGATATCCACAGAAACAATGAGTGCCTGTACATTACTAAATCCATGAAGATAACTAAAAAAATGTGTGATAAAGATTTGTGATTTTGTGACAAAGACAAAACATTTGCTTGTTAGCAGAGAAAAAATAATCATCAAAGCATGTTGTCACAAAAAAGTTATTTCCAAGCTAAATCTGAGTGAGTTACTTCTATATGAATGCATTACTACATTAATTACATTTTCTATGATGATATGGGTCAAAATACACATTGGCTAAAATGTTGTAATAGATGGAGAGATTACTTGATAACATCCTTCAGGGACACAAAGTCATCCACAAAACTCTGTGAATTGACATATGTTTTTCAAACAGTCAAAGTAGACATAGTGAGCAGATGTAAAATAAAACACAGTAATAATAAAGGGTTCACTTTGGTTTCGAGGTGCTTAAGGATTGTTGCTCAGCTTGCACAGGACGCCTGTCGTGAAAGTAAAATGAGTACAAATGTTTGGAAATATAGACTAGGTACATTTTGCTCACTAAATAATTAACTGGGAAACTTGGAAATGTGTTTATCTGATCATGCCTGATGTCAGTTCACAGCCTGCTGAACAGCTCCACTACAAACTTGGTATTGGGCATAACCAAAACTTATGGCTGCAGCTGCTTGAACGCCCCGCCTCCTGGTGACGAGCAGCACATGTTGTGATTGGTTGGAGTATTTTGTTTGTGAGATACAAAACATATTTGTAGATCTCATTTTATTTGAGAAATGTTCACACCATTTATTTAATTACGACACAATAATGACCCCCATAGGCCCTGATGAATATATCTATCACATAAATAAAAGAAGGTTCCAGACTGTATCGAACCAATGTAGTTTTATGTTTATAACAAACGGTTAAGAAAGTCGATTTACCTGTAGCGACGTTTTCTGGATCTTGAGCGGGAACGGCTTCTGGAGTGCGATCGAGAGTAAGACCTGGATCTGGACCTGGACCTTGATCGGGATCGAGCTGGAGAATCCGGGGCCTTTGACATCTCTGCAGTTAGGCCTGTCTAAAACTTTTTAACGGATGACAAAAGAAGAGGTGGCTTAAGTTAAGTGAAAAGTTATGTTAATAGTTTGTTTGCATGCACAATTTAATCTTCTATCACGATGTGGGTAACTTAATATCACGATAACGATGTATATAACGATATAGTATGTTTTCTGTAAATTTGATGAAGAATTTGTCAATTTGTACAAAATAACCACATGCCTCTAGGGCTGGGTATCACCACTGATTTCCCAAATTGATTTGATTCAATATCTATTCAGTTAGGGATATTTCAGTTACAATACCAATTTTGCTTGGATATGAAAGAGATTATCAGAGAACTAATGCTGTAAATTGTACAACGAACTGTCTAACCTGGTGCATTATTAAAATATGAATGTTTACATTAAGAATTGACCCCAAAGTTTTTATTCAACATGACCAACACACTACAGCAGTGTATCAGAAGAGAAAGGACCAAAAGAGACAAACAACCATATATTAATTAATAAGTTAAATTAAACCAACAATCAGAAATTGAAAACGGCCTTCGATTGCAATAAATCAGTTTGTTTTGTTGACATGTTGAAAAACAGTCTTGTAAAACCTCTGGACATTGTAAACTGTAAAAACCATGAAACTAGAGTTTCCACCTTGTAGTGAAACTATGATGCAACCACATTTTGGATTAAAATAACTTTGAAAATGATACTTTTCAAAGGGTATCAATACCAAATGAGTAGTATGTGAGTATCGATACCCATTTCGATCTGCCCATCCCTAGTGGATAGTCCATACAGAGCCACGCTCGAGATAAGATCTGATGATCCATCGCATAAAACTTTTTTCTGGTTGTAAATCAATGGAATAATTAGCGCAACTGAAAACTGTTTGTGTTTTTTTTAAACACAAAACTAAATGCAACAGAGTTTAGTTCTGTGTCATGCTGCTCAGTGTGTTTGTTATTCCAGTCGACATGTAGAGAACGTAAAGCGGTGTCGGGAATTACTTAAAATACGTCTGTAAAACAGTTCTGCGGCAATGGCGATAAAAACCATAGAGAAAAATATCTATGATAGACATTTTTCTATCGCCACACGATATATATCGTCATATCGAACTGCCCTACCCCTGCACCTATTTTTCTAAGCCTGTCACCAACAACCCCAAGCCTCTTATGACCTTCTACTGTCAGAAATCTAATCAAAACACATGCAGCGGCTAAAATTAGCAGCAAACACACAGAGGCTAACAATTTGTACGAAGAACGCCTGATCTTTAAAACTACAATAGACAGCTGGAGCAGCATAGCAACATGTGCACATAGGCCTGCAGCAAAATGAAACAGGATCAACTGAGCTGCTGTGGACACAAAGTGTACAGTGTGTTGCTTTAGAGGAGTGAAAGCTAGCTGGCTCAACTTTAGGGACACAACCTAAATGGTGCAACTATTCAAAGGACAGCTGCAACAATACCTGCAACAGTGGGACAAAATCAGATACATAGGATCAGGCCTAATTCCAGGGATTATGTCATCCTTGCAACAACGTTTCTAACAAGTGTCCGGTTAGGGCTGCACAGTACATACATTGTGTATAATTATATTTAATGTTTTTATCATAGAAAATATCAATATTGAAAAATGCTGTAATTCTGTTGCTGATAAGATGCTGATATAAGACGCAAAAATGCAGTACAACAATTTTGATCCTCAAATCACCCAGACTAACAATTAAGATTAATAATGGCAATCCCAATAATTATTCGCGCATCCGAATGCAGTGTATAAGACCGAGCCAAATCAATGCCTCACACAGTGCAGACCAGGTACTAAGTCTGCACAAAAGGAACCCAACTGGAAAGCACAACGGGTCAGGAGGTCATTCCTAGTGTTCATATGCAGGAATACATTAGTGCATTTAGCATTAACAGAAAACAGCACAAACTATCCAACACCAGAGATCTTCCATTAAACAACTATTTTAAGAGTGTGTGTGTGTGTGTGGAGGGGGGGGTTGCACTGGTAACCACAGACCACCCCATGGAGAAAAATTGAAAGTGTAGAGGACATTGCCTGGCTCAAATGAGGTCATGGGTGTCAGCAGGTCAGAGCTCAAGAGCCCAGGTTTCCCATTTCACTGCTACCAAAACATAATTCTTTAAAATATTTAGAAAAAAGTAAACGCTGAGGTAAATAGACAATGCTCCAGTTAAGTCACCTTGACCCATAGCCAACTATTGGATCAACATTGACATCAGATGGCCATCTCAGGAGCAACATGGTCTCTGTTTATCTAAGGGTGTTTTCATGCCTACCTTGCAGGACAAGAAGATGACTTATTAATCTACAGGCTACAGTACCTTTTTTTTTTTAAACCATCACAGGCCATTTAAGCTATTTTACCAACCAGCCTAAATTGATTTTTAGGAAGGGGGATGGGGAAAAAAACTAAAAGGGGTTGTTTGTTACATACCAAAGCAGCAGAATTATAAGCCACATCCAAACAAATTGCCGCATTTTTCTGATCTTGCTGCCAAGTTTTTTTTTGGGGGGGGGGGGATCTATTGATCCCCGAAAGGAAAACTCTCTTAACGCATGCCCTCTTCAAGAGGGAGTTCAGAGCACAGGGTCTCCTACAGAGAGAAGCACTCCTAGAGCTGGTAGGGATTCAGTATGTTGCTCAAGGACACTTCAACAGGGCAGATGCCAACTACAAAATCCTCAGTCTGAAGTAGTTACAATTTATTTAAAATTCCCTTTGTACACATCATGACCAAATGAAATGCATAATAGGTGATAATAGGTGACAAAAATTTTCACATGAAAAGTGATGTTTCATGCTTTGGCAGTGTTGCATTGCAAGTGAACTAGAGGATCTAAGACTATAATTATAAACGTCAAAGTACCATCACCTAACATATGGGTGAAATTCTCAACAAACCTGTTTTACTTGACGAGTTGCAAATTAGGGATGGGCGGATCAATACTGAAGTACCGATCCTGACGTATCCTTTTGAGTATAGATCCTCACATAAGAATATCGATACCAAGAGTTTTCTTTAACCAGTCATTTTAATATTAATTTTTTATAAAACTGTGTATCTGATGCTGAAAAATTATAATAATATTGTGTAGGATAGGAACTACTTCTCCTTCTGCCCTCTTTTAAAGAAATGTATATTGTTGATTTCACTTATGGGTATTTGATTAGCCCAAATCTTCAGTTGACGTGATGTGAAGAATAACTCTCGAAATGGGTAATATAATTTAATATTTGTTGAACGTTGTTGAACATGTGTTTTATAATTGTTGTTATTAAGCAGAAAACAAAGAGAGAAGTCTGATCTTTGGCAGTTTATTTAATACTAATGCTGCAAAGGCTTTAAAATAAAAAAAATTGATGTCCGCATTTACCAATTTTCACTGTAGAAATCACAAAGATTTCCCCTTTTTATCTACACAAGTGTCGGTATCGGTATACTAGCCTTGGTATTACTTGGTATCGGATCGAAAAGAAAAACAGCGGTATCACCCATCCCTATTGCACATTATTGAGCTGTATAAAATAAGCAAGTAAAAATAAATAAAGGGAGATTGGTTTATAATAAGCCTTATGGTTAATAATTAGAAGCGAATAGTTTGCATGAGTAGCATCATCCCTGGTGCTGGTGCCCTCAATCCCACGGCTATGCAGAACGCCCTGCAGAGTGCACACGCATGCACTGAATGGTAATTACAGTGCAGTGCCTCAGTGAATTTACTTTCACCGCACTATCAACTGTATCTATCTAACCAAAGCTGGTCTCCCTTAACGGTAAAAAGAAAAAGGAAGTGGAACTGAGCATGAATATATCACCTGATTATTCCACTTGAACATGGCATGCTGCCACATATCCTGGAAGCTACTACTGTCTATAGAACATAAACATTAAGCAAACATTAAATACAAACACTTCTCGCATACAGTGGAACCTGAATTGGCCTACATCAAACCAGTTTTGTATTTGTCTCTAACAGGATGTGGACTCTGACCAATTCTACTATGACTAACTCTTCAAGAGAGGAGAATAGGGCTCAAGTGGAAAAACAGCTGAAAGCATCAGGATCAGTTACTTGTCCTACAAGTAGTTGTACAGAAAGCAGTGTATTCAGTGCACATTATGTTGTATATCAGGTGAATACTTTTGTAGAAACCTAGCTAAAAAGTGAGTCATTGCTCATTGGGGTTAGCAAGTAGGCACTTACCACCACATATTTAGAACAAATACAATGGTTCAGGTTTACTCTAGCTAGGCTGTTATGTGGGCGGATGTTGACCAATGTGGATTGTTGTTGTCCAAAGTCAGCAAGGCCACGGGCAATAACAGAAACCTGGCATACAGTTTGATAGTCATCAAATCAAAATAGAAATGGGTTGACGAATGTTTTCTCTAATGGATATTCTTTTATTTATTATATAGCGACACATGGTAAGTAGATTATATTATAATTCACAGTTGTCAACGCATAATATCTGATTCATATCACTACCTTTTATCCAACCCTAAAATTAATTCCCTCACGTATACCTTCACCTGGGCAAACAGTTTGGCATGATAACGAAATTCCAATTCACCTGCACAAGACAAATGACGACATTAGTTTGGATGTTCATTTCGGTCATTTTGCGGCCATCCTTTCATCATTTGTCTAGTTAATTAACGTCCCCCCCGCCCCCGTGATCGGAGACAACCCAAGTGACCATGCACTGCACAGCTACCACAAATATACAATAAAATAACACACTAAACAGACTACATTCACAGATGCAAATAGTACAAACAGCTAGCTAGCATCTCAGGTGGCAGACAACACCAAGGTCCAATATTGATTTGGGGTGACGATAATGCTCCGAGCAGCAAGTAGCTAGTGACATTAGCTAGCAACACTTGCTCAATCCACAAATGTATTACTCGCGCTATAAAAAAACAAAACCACAACATAATGAGCCAAGCAGCCGCCAGCTAACATTAGCTTAAAAGGAAATCGTATTGCAGTTACCTTTTACCTGTTTCCACAACTCTGCCCGTGGTTCTTTTTTCAGTCAATGATTTTAGAAGTGAAGCAACCTTTGAGGCCAAGCCAAGAGAATGCTGCCTCCTTCCTGGTTTGTGCAGATCTAACTAACGTTAGCCACCTAGCTTGTTATTTGCTGTTAGCTAGCGGGGCGTAGCTAAGCTCGCAGTTGGCCAGCAACGAGGAAAACAAAACGTACGGAACGTGCTCTGCCTGAAGACAGGACGCTGGAGCG
The DNA here is from genome assembly GCA_900312575.1 of Acanthochaenus luetkenii. Classification (NCBI taxonomy): domain Eukaryota; kingdom Metazoa; phylum Chordata; class Actinopteri; order Beryciformes; family Stephanoberycidae; genus Acanthochaenus; species Acanthochaenus luetkenii. The sequence goes on along the minus strand of OMOT01027512.1, from coordinate 6,778 downwards.
TTTGTGTTACTCCCAACTAAAAAGTAAACGTTACATGGACGCTGCTACGACTCTGTTTAATCATGCGAACTGTACAGTTTTCGAGGTGACGGCGGCTGACGAACGACAAACACCATTAGCTCACGATGCTACGTTCGCTTAGCTGAAATCCCGCGAGAGTCCGCGTGTAACGACAGCGTAGCAGCAGGGGGTCACGTTTCCTCCAGCCACGCTCTGTTAGCGGCACATCTCCCCCTCCACCTCGCCTATCTAGTGCAGCCTACTGGACTGCAGTAGGATGGTTCACAAAATGGGGGTCCAGGGACAACCAGGGTTCTTTGAAAAGGCTCCTGGGGTCCCCAGCAAAACTAGTATTTCACTCCCTACAGGTTCTTAAGTTAGTCATATCTAACAAAGCAAAAATGTCAGATAGGGTTCCTTGGGATGCAATCTCATCAAGAATGGTCACGTGGTCTAATGAGTATCTACTTTGGGCATCTCTGCTGTACTGCATCATGAGTTCAATAGTTTTTGGTTTGTTTAGTTTCTCATGCCACAAAGACCCGCATCTCAGACGGCTTTGCCCAGAAATGTTTGTAGATTGTAGGTATTGTACTATGATGTGAGTAAAAGTACATCTTTTTATACTGTAGGTGTTAAGGTGATAGTGGAAGCTGTTAAATCTATAACCAGAAAAGACCATATTTATATTTGACCATGATAACTTTGAAAATGACCCATTTACCATCAGCTATTTACATTTTTCCTTGCACATTACGCATAGCTTTGTCACAACCTCGGAAATCTACATCGACTATGTTTTGTCCATCCTGTGGTGGATGTTGTTAGAGCTCCGCCCGAATACGTACAACTGTTTCTCAACACAGCACAACAGGCAGCGCACTATTTTGATCTGAGCCACATAATGCCTTCTGTCCTGTCTGCCTGCGCCCGGTGCGAGGGTGTCGACATGGAGACAGATTCCACCCTGAACACCTCTCAGGGGCCTCTAGGCCGCTCTAAGCCACAAGACAGACAGGCTGTTGAGATATTTCTCAGTGCTCTTTAAGTCATGTCACTAAAGCTTCATTCCTGCCCATTTCGCCGTCTACCAGAGACACAACTTCACAAGAGACAGGAGTAACATGAGTAACAGATCTACTGCAAAGATTCCATTCACAGGAGCATTGTGGGAGTCTGCAGTGGTGTCTCTGCAGCCTGGCGGTTTTCCCCTCTGGAGGAGATTAGTCTTCTAAGGGTGGTATGCCAATGTCCACTCACAACCAAAAGAGGAACATGTATATTAATATGTATGGGAAAATCCCATATAGTGAGGAAGACAGCAATTCCCAAGAATGGACTGCCACCGCCATCTTCCTTTTTCATAATTAATGCTCACTATTGTTTAAAACTGACTTCTCTCCTGTAGATGGACAATCACAGTCAGATGTGCCAATCACAACATATCAATCGTGCAAAATGCTTCAAAAATAAAGATCAATAATAAATATGAATATGTATGAATCATCATTAACTTTTAATATTTTTACTTATGGGTTAATTGTCTATATGATTTTTTTCTATATTGTTTGGAGCCAAATGTTTTATTCTTTTGTGTCAATAAAAGAACTAACTAACTAAACAATAGTATTTTAATATAGTCTCCCTATTTTCATAATTGTCCATATCAACAGTGTAAAGACATTACCGCGTGATAACAACATTGTATTCTCTGCGCCTGTATTTGTAGTGTCTGCACCGGAGCCATGGATAGGTAGCTCTGTGTGTGACTGCAGTATCCACAGCGATTAAGATCATGTCATAACATTTGCATAAGCGACAAGATACCCGGGAGGTGGGGCTGCGTGCGAGCTAAACTAACAAGCCACCGTGAATATGTCACGCTGAAAGAAAAGGCATGTTTTGATAACTTAGGTGTACTGCAGAGAACCAGTCAGCGTTACAAACCATCCGTCCAAAACACTGAGAACCCAGTCCGTCACAGCCCTGAAGCTTATCATTACAGTTCAGCTACTTCCCTGCTGTGATCTAACCATGTCAAGGACAAGGACTGGAAGGAGGTGCAGCTGAGCCCTTAACCAACCCTCTGTCCTCCATTCTGCACAATAACAACATGTCGTCCAGTCGACAGCAATCACAGTCTGCATTCCCTTGTTGACGGGTCTCACTGGGGGGGGGGTTTGCATTCCGAGGGGCAATGGATAACTCTGACCAATGAGGTCATGCGATAAAAGTAAAGTCAAATGTCAGTTGGGCGATGTCCGTCAATACATAGCGGAACGACATGAGAGAGAATGAACAGAGTGTTGCGGCCACAAGCGATCTAAAAGCCAAAGGTTTGCGATGAAGAATTGTGCACTGTGAGTGAAAACATTATAATGCTCCGGTATCGTCAAATGGTAGGTTGGTGCACATGCTACAAAAACCCCAGTGAGCACATGGTCTCATGAAACATGTCAACATTCAAAAGAGAGCAAACAAACACACTGTACTTTTAGCAAAGGGTACAATTTCCAAAACAACCTAATTATATTTGACCTCTTACTCTGTTACATATTATTGTACTCATTTTGTCTGTGTGATTTCCATTTGACTGTGTTCTCATCACAAGAGTGTTTTGCTCAAATGAAATGTTTTGGAATGTCTGCCTGGGCACCCTGGTTATTTTCTCTTCCTTCTTAAGTAATACCTCTCCAGTGGGTAACGTCTTACGTAATAGTACCGCAGCCTGCATGGTCGAAGGAGTAGCTTAGCTTTTGAACAATTCCCTTCCTGCTGCTTCATTAAGTCTGTTCACTGTGTATTTCTTGGAACGTGCCGTCCTTTGGTTGTAACATCGTGATCCCACCTAAAACACGTTCAGACACCAAACAGAAAGGCTACACTCTCTTATCCAGAGCTTTTGGTATATCTGGTTTAAGATATTCAAACGTAAAGCAAGGAAAAGTAAGAGAGGGGAAAGAAAATGTCTCACCTTGTGTCTTGCAGGGAAGAGTGAAGGCAAAAGTGCGAACAAGGAACCAAAGCTCAGTGAAAATAAGGTGCACAGCCTGCTGCGGTCTGTCTGCCGAGTACGGACAAAATGCGCTTGAATTATAAATAGCACACGCTCTGTTAGTGTTTTCATTTGTGTCGTTTTAAGGGAGCGTGTGTGAGGATCTGCTTCTCATGTGCTTCCATCCACACACAATAACAAGTTCAACGTCATTCATACATGATAATTCTCTCATTTCATGTCATGTGAAGGTTGGATGGGTTGGACTTGTTTAGATCTGCGTAGCATGTTGTGTTTTGCAGACTGTGTCCTAAAAAATGATTTTATTTTCGTACACACTTAGTGTAAAATTGTATAAAATAGGAGAGTATGCTTTTATTGTATTTTTGTTGTACTTGCAAAGGGTATACTTAGGCCTAATAGTATACTTAGGCCTGTACTTTTAATGATACTAGAAGTGTACTTTGATCAACTTAAAAATGATCCAATTAAGTCACAATAAGTTCAATTATACCGTCGTACACTTTTAGTATTTGTGTGAGTAAACCTCAAATATACTAAAAGTATGCAGATATAAACTTGAAGTTAACTTAAAGTGTACCTACAAGTATACTCTTATAAACTAAAAAGCGGGCCAATTTAGTCCCAACAAGTAACAAAATAGTACATTTAAAAGTGAACAAAATAGTTTACCAAAGTTAGTACACTACTTTTACTTAAGTATACTTGGAGTTTGCTACTTTTTTGTTGGCTGAGGCCCAATGGGAAAGAAGCTTCAGGACCTGCAGAGCCTCAGCATCACTGTATCACTATCTCAGACCTGCATGTGTGTCACACTGGCAGGCCGAACCAGGGTCCTTTTCATATCACATAATCATTCAATGGTTATGCAAAAACCCGGACTTTCCAGGAAAGGAAGGGGAAGGAGATTTGCAACAGGAATGGCCCCGTTCTCTGTGTTATCACTCTGTTGTAGTCTGCACTTCCGAATACTGCCGAGCGTCCGTCACACCTGGCCCAAGCAGGTGGGACCTGGAGAACATTACCACGTAAACACCCGCTGAGACAATAGAACTAGGAATTGCGTATGGATCCTCATTATTCATACGAGCCATGTGCACCGTGGCAGAGGCCGAGGCGCTTTGTGTGCAGCATTGCATTGCACGTCGAGTAAGCTTTCTAATTATACGGCCATATTGTAGAGCTGTCCAAACCAAAGCAAACAGATGCAGAGGGCATAGCGCGTCTTCCCACGGGGTTTCTGTCTAGAATCTCCGTGCCAAATGGCAGCGTGGTCATAGTGAAACAGGGTCCGGTTTATCTTGCTAGACATTTGATATGCTAGCAGGCCCGTGACAGATGCAGTGTGACCTGACGTGAGTGGGCACTGCAGCAATGAGAGTTCTGTTTGAGGGCGAGTTGCCCCGGAGATGATTAAAAAACAAAGTGACCACAAGGCTTTTCATAGCTGATCGCTAAAGTGAATCATGGTTGTCCCAGTAGCAAGAGGACACTGAGTCTCATGCACACGGCTTTGGCCCGTTTGGCTCTGCTGCACCTCCAGTGCCGTTCGGGGTCAGTTCTCTTCTCTGTGCAACCTAGAGCCACAGACAAACACATATGGGTTGTTGTCGCTGCCAGGATCCCGATGAGAATTCGTAAACACGAGCATATAACACCGACTCTGTTTTCAATGCACTTGCAACATCTTGCAACTTACTCATAAATGCATGAATGGATACGCACCTCCCTCCCTACAAGAACTCGTTACTCCACAAATCCTTCACCCGCACCCTCAGATCTGCCACCATCTTGCCCCTCAGGGCCCCCAGTGCCAAGCTCCGCACCGTGGGGGATCGGGCCTTCCTGGTCATTTAAGGGCACCGCAGACCCTCGACTCTTTTAAGACAGGCCTTAAAACCTTTTTATCTAGGAAGGCCTTTTCGTTCAATTTAGTGTTCACTATTGTTAGTCATTTGTCTTTTGTGTTTGTTTGCTACGGTTTTCACTGTCTTGTGAGATTCTTGTGAGTGAAAAATGCAATAAATAAAATGCATTATTATTATTGTTGTTGTTGCAGTGTGTCTCTGTTAAAGTGTGGTCATTTTTTTGATCCTTTATATATGACATCCAAATGCCTTTGATGACTAACTAACTTGATCATAGCTCCATGACCACATTTCAGTCAGAAAACATAGTTGATTCCTGATCCAGAATAACTTTATTTTTTCTACCTCAAATCATCAATTGTGAATTTCCATGCCATCGGTGTTCATAGCTGCAGAAAAAGAATAAATGACATACATTTGAATGAAATAATGAACATTCAGAGGCTGATAGGAGAACTGTCTGGGTGTTTCAAAGTGCTGCCACCTTCTGGATTTGGGTCTGAACATTCAAAAGAAAAGCGTTACTCTGCAGTGCTGCAAAAAACAAACAACTGCAATACAAATTAACAACAAAAATGTACTTCCGGAACTGCAAAAAACAACCTTACCACTGAGAAATGTCACTTTATCATCAGCCATCAAGGGCAGTCAAGGAAAACAGGACGATAGCTGAGAGCAAGTGTCAAAAGTGTGATGTGATTAGGACATATCACACACACACACACACTGTGCCTATAATAGTCATCCCCATGCTCGCCGTCTGTCTCCATTCATTTCCATCTGTCCCTTTCTCTCGCCTTCACCCCATCCACCTTGTCATATTTCCTCCTCCTCTGGCAGTCCTCCAGCACGAGGTCCATGTTGTCAGAGATATAGATCAAGCAGAAGGCAGATTCTGAGTCAGCATTAAATCAGAAAAGCATGACCAGATAACCTGATTTCATGCCCCGTGTTCACATGATCCACATGACACCAGCAGACAAGATCTCCTCTAAAAACAGAACTGTGTCCAATTCCTGAAATGCAAAGTATGTGAAGACGCTATAATTGAAGGGTTTCGTTACAAAATACCATTTTGAGAATAAAATAATAATAATATATACACTGCTGATATAAAACTACAACTCATTACTGAGAACTATTGAAGTCCACATTCGTGAAACATTGTGTAAAGAATTTCAAAATGTACATATAGAGTTTTGGACTTATGTGCTTCAATTGCTAAAACATCTTCACTATTAGGCTATTAGGCTCTCTAATGTCAGACATCTTGACAGAAATGGATGCACAGAGACAAACACCCGCCCCGGTCCCTTTCATAAAGCTTTATTTCACAGGAGGCCTAGGCAGCCAGGCTCATAACACATTTACATACACAGTCTGTGGCCAAGCCAACGCTCCCCCAAGTTAAATAACTCAATAAGTCAAGACAGAAAGAAACCAACTCACACACATCGCTCAACTCAAGATAACAATAGCAATAACATGATGACGACGATAATAATAACAACCATTGTCAAATATGATGTATTTCCAGGGTCTTATATCTTCTCTAAAATGTGTTACACAGTCAGTCATTTTTTAAGGTGCACCGTAAAATCTGCATGTGACATTTCAGTAAAACTCGACAAATGCTGCACCACGACACGCCGGTGAAGACAAGAGAATACTTTTTTAAAAACGAGTTTCTTCCTTTCCAGAGTTTCGCTCCTCCTCTTTGTCCTCGGCGGCGGATAAGTCATGTAGTGAATTCAGCGCAGTTCATCCGTTTGTTTGGCACACTTCTTTATAAGCCGCTGTGGCGTGGCACAAAATCTCCTCGCCCCCAGCAGGAGACGTGAGGCGCGTCTCGGTGGACGAGTGGACACTCACAGGACCTCTGGTAGGAGAAGAA